>JARPMJ010004540.1:0-74854 GCA_033366665.1 Phoxinus dragarum
ACTTTTTTTGCGCATTGCCCTAAAGTTGTTAGGCCATTGCTATGCAAGTTTATGCATATTTAGAAAAGTTATAAAGTTGTTAAAGTTGTTTGGGCGATGCTGTTCAGTTGCTAAGGGGTTTTGTGTGTTTTTTGTTTTGTTTGTTTTTTGCATATTGCTCTAAATTAATTATGGTGTTTGCTATGCAGTTGCTAAAGGGTTTTGTGTCAGGATTTTTTTTTAGCAAATTGCTCTAAAGTTGTTTGGGCATTGCTATACGTTGCAAATGTGTTTTGTTTGCATTTTAGAACATTGCCAAGCAGTCATTAGGGTAATCAGAGCAGTTGCCAGGTCGTTGTTATGCAGTTGCTAAAGTGTTTCTTAGCACATTTCTACAGTATTTTGTGAGTTTTTTTCAATCTGTGCAGTTGTTCTCTTTTCTAACCACTTAGAAAAATTATACCACAGCTCTTCTCAACATGATTTGATGTACAGTCATGTCTATAGCACAAACATAAGGACGAGTTATGCACTGAATTTTTATACTAAGGGTTAGGAGTTTGATCAAAACTATAAGGGCTGTAATAATTCTTGCCACTTATCGATTTAAAAGTCATAGAAGATACTTATTTTCCATTACTGGGGATCATGAAAGAATTGCCATCCATTAATGCATAACATACAGCTTTTATTATTACAATGTGGATATACTTTTTCTTCAGTTGTGTATCTTTCTTTTGTATCATAAATGAAAGTTCCTTGTACAGACTTGTTTGTTCTTGTAAGCCGTAATTATTTTGTGTTCTTGTGCTGGGAATGGGATACAATGCAAAACATGGATTTCCCCAACGCAACTGTCCACACCAAAGATCACGAGGCGCTGCATGCATTAATATAATCAGTGTACACAGTGAAAGTAAGCTGTTAAATTATATTCATGTTCTTCCTGCTTCTACTAAATAGACACACATAAAGTTGATGTGAGAACATTTTGTGGTCTGGCTTCTTCTGTGGGGACTGATTTAAATGTCTTTCAAATCCAAAATGCATTTGACTTGAGTGGCGAGCCTCTGTAGGCTGGGCTCCCCATCAAGGTAAAAGCGGGACCTCACTGCAATTTAGCATCAATTTATTTGCCTGTCGTGTTAGCCTAGTCATGTGTTTACAGTACATTTAGAGTTAATTGAACTAGTCTGCCTTCTGTATATAGATTCAGTGCGTCTCGTCCATTGAGAGTAATCAGAAAGCCACGGCTATGAGCGCTGCTTCATGTTCCTGCGTCACAGCATGGGAAAATGAATCGGCTCAGTCATGCACAATGCCCGTTCGGGGAGTGGCTTCGACATGGCAGCTTGTGCCTGGCTCTCCATCTTTCCACTGGTCCTCGCACTCCCAATAACCACTTGCATAGATGTTCTCACACTCATAAGAGTAAGCTTGCATGGATGTCCTTCCTTCCATAAAAACACTTGGACTGACTGTATGTTCAATTTTAGGGACAAATTGTGCTCATGGTTGGACTTTTTGTAAAAGATCTGTCATCGTATAAGATTTAAAGTGATTAAAAAAAATGGTGGGTTGTTTCAACTCATGTTTGAGACAAATATGGACAAACCCAACCGTTGGGTTTAAATTTTTATTTCAATAATTTAAACCAACGGTTGGGTTTGACCCAAACATGAGTTGAAACAACCCAGCATTTTTAGAGTGTATTAATTTGACATTTTTTGGAGAAAATGTGAGTGGTGTTACAATGTGTTTTATGTAAATGTTTGAACGCAATAATATGCATTTGCAAGTTTTTTCTGGTGGTTAACTGCATTACTATGCTGTTTCTAAGGTGTATTGGGTAGTTGTCAGGGTGTTGCTATACTATTGCTAAGATGCTCTGTGTATTTAATCAATTTCTATGCATTTGCTATTACACTGATATGCAGTTGCTAAGGTGTTGAATAGGATGTATTTAAGCTCGTTGTTGTGCAGGTGGTGTTCTTAGGGTTGACAGGGCATTGATTGATATGCGGTTCTGTTTTTAGTACTTTTACGTTTAGTATTTCTATGCAACTACAAGGATAGTTGCTAAAGTGTTTTGTGGGGTTTCAGTGTGTTGCTATGCAGTTGCTAAGGTGTTGTGTAAGATGTTTTTTGAGCACATTGCTGATCAGTTGCTTTGGTTTTCAGGGTGGTTGCAACTTGCAGGTAGTTTCTATGTGGTTTCTAGGAGACTGATATGCCTGGTTAGATGTTTTGTCTGGTTTTCTGGGTGGTTGCCAGGGTGTTGCTATGCAGTGACTTAGGTGTTGTCATGTAAGATGTTTTTTTTAGCACATTGCTGCATAGTTTCTTTGGTTTTCTTTTCAGGGTGGTTGTCAGAGTGTTGCAATGTTGTTGCTAGCACACTGATATGCCTGGTCAGGTGTTTTGTGTGGTTTTCTGGGTGGGTGTCAGGGTGTTGCTATGCAGTTGCTAAGGGGATGTGTAAGATGTTTTTTAGCACGTTGCTGCACAGTTGCTTTGGTTTTCAGGGTGGTTGTCATGGTGCTGCAATGTAGTTGCTAGGACTAATATGTGGTTGCTAATATTTTCTAGGTAGTTGCCAGGTTGTCGCTAGCAGTTGCTTAGGAGTTTTGTTTTGTGTTTTTAGCACATTGCTATGTAGTTACTAGTACAGTGATATGCCTGGTTAGGTGTTTTGTGTGGTTTTCTGGGTGGTTGCCAGGGTGTTGCTATGCAGTGGTTTAGGTATTCTGTGTTTTTAGCACATTGCAATACAATCACAAGGACAGTGATATGTCGTCGCCAAGGTGTGGTTTGTGTGGTTTCTGAATGCATATTATGGTGTTTTGGGTGGTTGACAAGGCATTGCTAGGTGTTGATAGTTGCTAGGGTATTATGGGTGGTTGCTTGGGCATTGGCAGGTAGTTGCCTAAGGTATTCCACGTGGTTGCTAAGTAGTTGTTCTTTCTTAAATGTAATTGAATTATGACAAGGATGAGCTTGAGTCTGATCACTATGCTCATATTTGTCTGACCTTCTGACTAAACACGTTTTGCACATTTGCCATTATTAACTCCTTGTCAATTACAGTGCAGGTTTATATTACACTCCAGTGAACCTTGCAGCTTCATTTATATATATTTACTTGGAGATCACAATGTTCCTCATGTTTATGACTTGATGACATGCTAAACGTATCCCAAATCAATTGATTTTGCCAACCATTCAGAAGCTAGTTTGAAGAGTTAAGCATACTCTCCTATCTGACCTTATAACAATTCTTCTGTCAATCTGCTGCTATCATTTATTATTGCAGGTGTGGACGACTCTATGACAACTGGGCTAACAGTACAGTACACATATGAGTCCCTTTAAAAAGCTCTGAGGTCACTGGCTCTCCAGTGAAAGTATAAAGGGGTTATAAGGTTTGTTGGGCATGTGTGAGTCTCGCACGTACTGGATCCTTCTGGAGACGACTGCAGCTGCACTGTTTTATGTAGCCACTGTAATCCTGACACACACGTGTCCACACACACATATATGCTATAGAGGTGACATCAACCATGACCGGCTCTGACATCAATGACAAGATACTGGTTATAGTACACTCAATCTAATTAGTTATATAACCAGGATACACCTTTTAGACATGATGCACGTGAGAACACATATGATGATAACTCAGATGTGAAGCTTCTGGCAATAACCTTGCTTTCACATCCATGCAGGCCTAAGGATGATTCTTTAACTGCACTTTGCAGTCCACCGTGGAAAAAAAGGCACAGTGATTGTTTTAAATAAAAAGATTGTTTTCAATACTTTTTTCTTTAAATGGTAAAACTAGAATGTTTTTATTTTTATGTTTTGTGGAGATATTGGAGCATTTTATAGTTTTAAAGTAACTGTTATTACATTTGTTTTTTATTATTTATGTTTTCATGGATTATCTATAAAAAATACAGTACCTGTTTTCTGGTGTTATGTTATTACCACAACATTGACTAAAATACCTGTTCTATAAATTTGCATCAAATCACTTATAATTACCACCAAATAATAAATTTAGATGAGAATTCACAAGAAAAATGTAAGTTTGAAAGATGGGATATTTACATTTTTTTTCTTTTTCAAATTAATGTGATTTATGTGATTATGTAGGCAAAAATGTATTGTGATAACAATACAAAAACTATAGCTATAGTCCTGACATGTAAAACAATATTGTCACACATAATTTCCGCAATCAATATACTGTACATGTGAAGTGTTTTCCTCTTAAAGGTGCACTGTGTCATTTCTTGCGGTGAAGTTGCGAATTGCAACCAACAGAAGTTACGGCCGACAGGAGAAGATGTCGTCGTCTGAGGCAGCAGAGAGGATAGATATTATATCATAAAGGCTAGATGTCTTGTCCGCGCTGCTGGCCAATGGAGGTCGACGTCCGCACAATGTGGCCATCTTGCCACAGGGGGCTCGCTCACTCGTAACATTGTGTTTTAATGGTGCATGTACTTTTTAAATATCCTTCATTTTCTACCGATTTTCAAATGGGTTTGTTTGTTATAAACGTCAGAGGTGTAGTTACGACACTGCATACTTATGAATAATTATAATATTGTATATTTCAACTTGTTCAAGCATCCAGAATTATAGCCACATTAATAACGTTTGTAAGAAACCAAACCGTTTGTAAATCCTTCAAGATTTCAGCGAGATAAGAGGATTTGTGTTCGTGCAGATCACTCGCCTTCAGATACCACAGAGCTCGCCAGAAAGCTTCCCTGTGACAAGATGGCCGCCGGTGATGCCGTTCGAGACTCCGCCTTAAGACATCTAGCCTTAGGATATCTATGGCAGAGAGTTGCCAGTTAATGTAAGCAATGAGGTTTCTTTACAAAGATAAATGAAGTCATTATGTTTACCTAATTATTCAGTAAAACGATGTTATTGCTAATATTATTGTTAATTGTTCATCATTGTGTCAGTGTTTTATTCGCTGACTTTAGCTCGCTTCTTAGCATGAAGAACATCATAGTGACGAAACACGTTTGTCCGTTTAGGGCTACTGTAGAAACATGTCAACGCATTTCAATGTGAGGGGACCCGCGGTGTATGTAAATATAATTTGCTCATTCTAAAGTAATAAAAACATAACAGTTCATTAAGTAAGGTCTTTATACACCACTGAAAACATAGTTATGTATATGATATTGCATTTCTGTAAACAGATCCAACAGATTACACAATGCACCTTTAAATTGTTACTTCATTCTTTCCCTAGTCATATGTGAGATATTTGGCATTACGGATATGATCTGATTTTCCCCCTTCTATATATTAGTTCAGTGTTTCTTTGCTCAGATGAACTCTATGGTAATCTCTTTTTGGTGATTGACCCTATGGGGGGTTGGATCAGTGCAAATAATCTGTGCCTCCATCTCCATGGCACAACAGGTTCCTTATGCCCTGGTTAATTATAGGGCAGGATGTTATATAACATTTTCTTAATAGCCATTAGACAGACTGCAAACAGCACCTGCTAGAGGCCCAGGCATCAGCCCTGTCACTGACGGTTATATGGCATGGAAAGTTGGTTGAATTCCTGGATGACGTGAAACTCAGTGAATGTTGATTCAGGGCTGACAGCAAAGAGAGAGCATTGAGGTTGCACTGTAAAAAGTGCTAACCTACCATTTTTTACCTTAAAGAGCCTTTTATACCTTAATTTTAGCCAACAAAACTATTTTTACAGGTTAAATAATGTATTTAGGTTGATATTAAATAATCAGTAATCAGCAATAATTAGAGATATTAAATAAAAATTTTGACTTAAAAAGAAAACCAGTTAATTTAGATGTTACCATTTTTCAGTGTATAGTACAATCTAAAGCTCAAAACATACAGATTCATAAGTCATATTTTTACGTGATGTTAATTTGTGTGATGTTAATGTTAAAATTATGTTTTTTTAAATTTATTTAAGCATCAAAGCCAAACAATCAATAAATTCTATTTATAAAAAAATATTAATCAAATAAGCCAAACGTCTTCATAATTCTATTTTCTATCCCTTTATTTAATTCAAAACAGCGGACAGAAGCAATCACCAAGAGTTGCAAACAGGTGGATGCAGTTCATCAATAAAGCAAATACATGGGAAGGAAATCTTTCCCCAAATTAGCATTAAAAAAGCACCTTTGTGCCCGAATGTCTTTTCTCTTGATCTCATCCATGGCAACACGGAAAGGCTGGGAGAAAAAAACCATGGAGATCCTGCCTTTCATCTGAGAGAGGCTTTTATCCACACTGATATCAGCTGGAGTTTTTTCCCCCTCAGATTTTGCAAGTATTTTTGTATTATATTATATCATATTATATTTCTGTATACATATATACACATGACCTAAAGCTAATAAAGTAATCCAATATAAAATAGCACTGCTTTGTCTTCACAGTATAAATTAAACATAGATTAATCCATATTAAAGTTGCAAAAGTTATTCAGTCTAGAGCAGTGAGTGATTTTTCTTAGTTTGTGTTGTTGTTTGATTAACATTAAGAACACAGACGGCAGCAGGAATGGCTGCTGTCATTTTAAAAGCGAATGCACGGATCCAATATACCGATGATACATGCGTTTTTTTCTCAACTGTTTATGTTCACTTAAGACATAACTGACTATTGTCACATGTCTGTCCTGTCTGGTGATGCACATGGGTGTTTTGTTATTTTGGGGCCATGTGCTCTTGTCATTGTCTGGTCCCTCCCCCTTGTTATCTGATTATTGGTTTAGTTGTCCCACCTGTCCTGCTCGTTACCCTCATTGTTTGCCTCCCTATTTAGTCTTCCTGTGTTTGCTGTCCTGTGCTGGTTCGTTGTACATGTTACGTGTGTCTATGCCTGTCCTGCCCCGTTCCGTGTTGGATTACGTTCGTATTTCTGTTATTGGTTGTATGTTTCTCTTAATTAAACCTTTCATTTTCACTCCGCACTTGAGTCCTCTCCATTTTCCACTACCCACCGTGACAGAACGAACCAGCCAAGATGAGGATTCAGCGGAAGGATTCACGCCAGCCACCAGTCTCTCCTATTTCCTGCCCGCATTATGAACGCATCGTTAAGTTCACCGCCTTGAGTTCCCTTCGTCAGAAGGGGACAAAGGTGAAGGACTTTGCCCTGAAATTCAGCTCCGCTGCAGAGGGACTGGGGCTGGGTGAGATGGCCCTTAAGGACCTTTTTAACTACGCCCTTGAGGAGCCGGTTGATGTTTGGACAATGGCAGGCCTGGAGCGCTTGACGTTCTGGAGGTTTGTTGCTTTTCTGGACCGACAAAGGAGTCCTCCAGTTGGGCAGGTTGCAGCATCTCCAGAAGGTCCTGAAGAGGTTGCGGTGCCCTCAGTAGGTCCAGAGGACACTGCCGCAGCTCCTGTGGATTCCGGAGAGACAGCAGCATCCACTCGCTCGCGGAGACGGAGGAGGAAGCAGGCGTCCACAGTCTCTCAAGACATGGAGGCCGCCCCCTCCGTGCAGCCCGCTGTCGTCCCGGAGGCCGTCCCCTCCGAGCAGCCCGCTGTCGTCCCGGAGGCCGTCCCCTCCGAGCAGCCCGCTGTCGTCCCGGAGGCCGTCCCCTCCGAGCAGCCCGCTGTCGTCCCGGAGGCCGTCCCCTCCGAGCAGCCCGCTGTCGTCCCGGAGGCCGTCCCCTCCGAGCAGCCCGCTGTCGTCCCGGAGGCCGTCCCCTCCGAGCAGCCCGCTGTCGTCCCGGAGGCCGTCCCCTCCGAGCAGCCCGCTGTCGTCCCGGAGGCCGTCCCCTCCGAGCAGCCCGCTGTTTTCCCGGAGGCCGTGCTTCACGTCACGCCTGCCGAGCCTGAGCCGGTGGCCGTGTCTGTCCCTGAGCCGGTGCCCGTGTCTGTTCCAGTCCCTGAGCCGGTGGTGTCTGCTGTTCCTGAGTCGGAGCCCGTGTCTGTTCCAGTCCCTGAGCCGGTGGTGTCTGCTGTTCCTGAGTCGGAGCCAGTGGTGTCTGCTGTTCCTGAGTCGGAGCCAGTGGTGTCTGCTGTTCCTGAGTCGGAGCCAGTGGTGTCTGCTGTTCCTGAGTCGGAGCCAGTGTCTGCTGTTCCTGAGTCGGAGCCAGTGTCTGCTGTTCCTGAGTCGGAGCCAGTGTCTGCTGTTCCTGAGTCGGAGCCAGTGTCTGCTGTTCCTGAGTCGGAGCCAGTGTCTGCTGTTCCTGAGTCGGAGCCAGTGTCTGCTGTTCCTGAGTCGGAGCCAGTGTCTGCTGTTCCTGAGTCGGAGCCAGTGTCTGCTGTTCCTGAGTCGGAGCCAGTGTCTGCTGTTCCTGAGTCGGAGCCAGTGTCTGCTGTTCCTGAGTCGGAGCCAGTGTCTGCTGTTCCTGAGTCGGAGCCAGTGTCTGCTGTTCCTGAGTCGGAGCCAGTGTCTGCTGTTCCTGAGTCGGAGCCAGTGTCTGCTGTTCCTGAGTCGGAGCCAGTGTCTGCTGTTCCTGAGTCGGAGCCAGTGTCTGCTGTTCCTGAGTCGGAGCCAGTGTCTGCTGTTCCTGAGTCGGAGCCAGTGTCTGCTGTTCCTGAGTCGGAGCCAGTGTCTGCTGTTCCTGAGTCGGAGCCAGTGTCTGCTGTTCCTGAGTCGGAGCCAGTGTCTGCTGTTCCTGAGTCGGAGCCAGTGTCTGCTGTTCCGACTTCGGTGGTCCGGAGACGGAGGAGGAGAAGGAGAGGAACCTCTTCATCTGGTCGTCTGGTGGGTTCTAACCCAGAGACCAGCCCGGAGGTAACTGCCATCCCTGCCGCGCCGCCCGAGCTGCTCGCCCTGCCGGCCCCGCCCGAGCTGCTCGCCCTGCCGCGCCGCCCGAGCTGCTCGCCCTGCCGCGCCGCCCGAGCTGCTCGCCCTGCCGGCCCCGCCCGAGCTGCTCGCCCTGCCGGCCCCGCCCGAGCTGCTCGCCCTGCCGGCCCCGCCCGAGCTGCTCGCCTTGCCGGTCCCGCCCGGGCTGCTCGCCCTGCCGGGACCGTCCCAGTTGCTCGCCCTGGTTCCTGAGCCGGTGTTTGAGCCGCTGTCTGTTGCAGTTCCTGAGCCGGTGGTGCCTGTTGCAGTTCCTGAGCCGGTGGCGCCTGTTGCAGTTCCTGAGCCGGTGGTGCCTGTTGCAGTTCCTGAGCCGGTGGTGCCTGTTGCTGTTCCTGAGCCGGTGGTGCCTGTTGCAGTTCCGGAGCCGGTGGTGCCTGTTGCAGTTCCTGAGCCGGTGGTGCCTGTTGCAGTTCCTGAGCCGGTGGTGCCTGTTGCAGTTCCTGAGCCGGTGGTGCCTGTGGCAGTTCCTGAGCCGGTGGTGTCTGTTGCTGTTCCTGAGCCGGTGTCTTTTGCTGTTCCTGAGCCGGTTGCTGTTGTTGTTCCTGAGCCGGTGGTGTCTGTTGCTGTTGCAGTTCCTGAGCCGGTGGTGTCTATTCCTGTTCCTGAGCAAGGGTCTATTCCTGTTCCGCTTGGGTCTTCACCGCCATGGCTGCCCGAGTGGTCGTCTTCACCCTGTTCGTCTCCGCCCTGGCCGCCAGATGGACTGTCATCTCCGCCCTGGCCGCCAGATGGACTGTCGTCTTCGCCCTGGCCGCCCGAGGGGTCTTCACCGCCCTGGCCGCCCGAGGGGTCTTCACCGCCCTGGCCGCCCGAGGGGTCTTCACCGCCCTGGCCGCCCGATGAACTGTCCGCTTCGCCCTGGCCGCCTGATGAACTGTCCGCTTCGCCTGTCCCTCCCGTCCCGCCCTGGTCGCTTGAACATTTCAATAGGCAAGGCTTTACTTTCATGACGATGCAGCACTGGCCTGTTAACTGTCTTGAGCGTCGTTCACGCTTGTTCACCTTTATGTTCTCATGACATTGCATTTCTAGAATTCATAAAAATATTACCGGCCAAATGCAAATTGACAGTTACATATACTCGCCAAAACCTTTGTTCTGCCCCTACCATCTGATTGTCCAAGAAGAAATTGAGACTCAACATTTTCTATTGTTCAATTTTGGTGAGATGAGCAATTTCTGAAATACTCCGACTGGCACCAACAACCATGCCACATTTAAGTCCCTTAAATCACCTTTCTTCCTCATTCTGATGCTCAGTTCTTAGATATTTGTGTTAACAAGGCGTTAAACAGGTGTAGCTGATAAAGTGTGTGTGCTTTGTTTTGAGTGCACATGAACTGCTGACCTGCCACGTACTGTATATGTAACATTATGTAATTGTAAATGACACATTGATTGAAGCTACTATAAAGTGTTATAAACAAACTGTTGACATTTCTAGCTATAACTAGTTTTTACTGGTGATGATTTTTTTATTCCTTGCAGATGACTTTCTGAATATCCTTCTTGCCATCTGTTGACCACGGCGGTCTCTTATGTCAAATGAAGTTCAGTAAGTCTGTCTGGAGTGTCAGATAAATGCCATAAAGAGTCTCGAGAGATCCTTTTAGCAATGGGCACATGGCTGTATAAGATGTAAAATTGCTTAAACCTTAATGATGTTTCCTTATTCGGATACTTTAATTTGATGCTTCTCTGTTGGACCAGAGGCTGCTGCTCATTCATGCCCCCTTCCAGAGCCTGAATACATTTATGCATCAGTGCATACCAATGCCAAACCATCAGCCCTGCATGTGCCACAGCCCTCACATGAGACTGGCCCATGCACAAGTCGATCATTTTCCAAGCGTTAATTACAGAGAAACGTGTTTGAAGTGGAATTATTGGTCTTTTACTCTTAATTGTATCATAATTTGATTGAGCTGTGATGGCAAGATCACAGTATTTAACATATGAATTAAAGAATTAAACATATAGAGCCCTATTTTAAGGATCTAAGCGCATGGTCTAAAGCGCAGGGCGCAAGTGCACTTAGAGAGTGTCCGAATCCACTTTTACTTTAACTATGGGAAAAAATGGTCGGAGCGCCAGGCGCATTGTCTGAAAGGGTTGTCTCTATTCTCTTAATGAGTAATTGGTGTGTTTTGGGATTTTCGTGCGTTAAACCAATCAGAGTCTCATCTCCCATTCCCTTTAAAACCCAGTTGCGCTCGTGCCATGGCGCATTTGCTATTTACATGATGGAATTTGATAGTGGAAAGACAAAGTAAGTAAAATTAAAACACATTTTAGTGACCTTAGAAGTGAACTTTGAGTAAAGAAGTGTTTGCTAAACAAAAACATCACTATTGCCATTTCTCATACGACTTCGTGTGGCGTTCCAAATGTTAATTCCAAGTAGGAGGTGGGAAAAATCCAAATTCCGAGCTGTCTGGAACACAGCATAATGGCGCGTTCGAAACGAGGGTTGGAAATGGGAATATTCCAATTGAAATGTCCCACTTCAGACCTCAGTGAGTTCCTGTCAATTATGTCACATTCACATGTTGGCCACATGATGTCGCCATGACGCAACAAGAACATTTCGTGTTTTTGTGTCAATTATGGGAAAAACGCAATACAAATTACATAAAATGCTGCCGTTCCTAAACAGGTGACGAAAAGCAAAACTGCAGCTCTGGGCTATGCTCTCTGGAAGCAGGACCCGCCGCCATCTTGGAAGTGATATCAAATGTCCGCAGGTCGCATGTCTGACTTCGAGTGGCGTTCCAAACATTATTTCCAAGTAGGAGGTGGGGTATATTCAAATATTGAACTGTCTGCACAACATAATCTCTTTTCCATCGCACTGTGATGAAAACTGGCCAATATTTGCGCTTTCGGTCACAGAGTCGCTGCATTTACATAAAAACTATACGACTGAATCAAATGGTTGTGCTCACCAACACACTTCCTTTCTTCTCCGTAACAAGTGGGTGTCAGAAACGGAAAGCTGCGCACCAGAATAGCCAGGCATATTTCTGCTTTTCTACAAGCGCCACCTACTGTACAGTCAGAAAGAGGAATTACATTTTCGTCACACCCGTATGACATTTTTACATATTGGTCAGAACAGATAAATTGCATGCGAAAATCCGACTGAATTTGTGTTAGTGTGAACTATTAGTACTTGTTACCTGTAGTAGGCTTGTAGTAGGCTTGTTACCTGTCCCTACCGACATGAATCACAGTTGTGTGACTTCTTGTGGAGAAGTGTGCTGTAATTTTTCTAGCCAAAAACAAGTAAAATCCCATATATTTATACTCGGAGGAAATTGAGCTATATAGGACCATGTATTACCAGGATGCCACCATTTTACTTTGCTATGTGCTAGGCTTTATGAACTCTGACTTTTTTTGTTTTCCACATAATTATTAGGCCTATGCCAGATGACTCACCTACACTATATCCAGGTGGCTGACATCTGATCCCCATAATGTGCCGCTAAATGAACGATCATCATTGCCCATAGTCAAAAACAAGAAACATGATTACCAATTCACTGAAACAAAACAATAGGCAAGGCAAGTTTATTTATATAGCACATTTACACTATGGCAATTCAAAGTGCTTTACAGAAAGGAATTAAAATAATCACAAAATAAAAGTAAGGAAAATGTAAACAATTATAAGAAATTAAAAGAGATAAATGATACAGTTATAAAACAGATATGTAGATAAACTTCTCATCTGGCAAAACACCGGCGGTGTATATTTTTCACAACTCTCAGTTTTACTTATGGTGATTAAACTGTGTCTGTGGTGTTTTTTCGCCGCCTAAGAAATCTATTGGACGTCTCCGATGGACCCGATTTTTTCCTAAAATCGGACAGAAGGAGCTAGGACTGACTCCATCACTGCCCCATCAGTCTGCACCCCAAAATGTGTGCGGACTGCATGTGCGGATTTGTTTGTTTTATAATATGGAACAACAAGTTTGTTGTTATAGTAATTTTGCATACACTAATTGATTTAGCACTTGAAATAGCCTTAGCATAATGATTAGCTTTACTAGCGTTGTTTGGTGCCCTTGATCTTCTCCAAAAAAACTGTAGGAGGGAAATTTTGTGGTATAGTGAAAGGTTTTGGAGTGGTTTTCTCCGAACACTCAATGCTGTGTTCTCAACAGCTAATGGGTATAGGCCGCACGATCAGCTGAATGGACGCTGGTTTTTAGCAGCAATAATCTCAATAGGTGCTAATCTGATTTTCAGAAATCACTTATTGTCTTCTTTGGCTTTTTAGCTAGCATATGACTGTATGGTCTACTACAAAATGAAAAAAAGACCTGGCCAAATGTTTTTCATAGCTAATTACATTATATTTTCCAGTCATATTTTCAATTATTGCCAAATTCTCAATGCATTATACTGTATAATGAACAATAAGTTGTTTGTTTTATAATACTGATGATACTGACTAAAGTCTTATTCTAAAGGCTAAATACTTATTCAAGTAAGTAGTGGATGCTTTTCTATGGCAGCAGCGACCCCTATAGGACTCCAATGGAACTTTATTTAAATAGATGTTTTTGGGGCAACATAATCCAGCCTATTAATTTTCAAATATGTGAATTAATTAGTGATTATTTCTGGAAACCTTAATCCATTTTTATGCCTGGAAGTGTTTAACACATATCACTCTCCACCAGTGGATTTCTCTTCATAAAAACAACCAATCACAGGGTACTTTATAAAAAATGAGAAAAACTGTTAGCAAAGAAAGATTAAAAAGGAATTCCAGTCTTTAATGAAATGCAAAGTAGATTGAAGCAGGACATGTGTATTATAATTTTTTTTAATGTTTTCATTATCAATTAAGTTTATTAAAAACGTTTTATATAAAAACATGGTGCCATAGTTTCCACAAATGGATGGATGGATAGACAGACAGACAGACAGACAGACAGACAGACAGACGGATAGATAGACAGACAGACAGATGGATAGATACAGTAGATAGACAGACAGATGGATAGATACAGTAGATAGACAGACAGACAGACACACATGTATAGATAGACAGACAGACAGACAGACAGACGGATAGACAGACAGACGGATAGACAGACAGACAGACAGGTAGATAGACAGACAGACGGATAGATAGATAGACAGACAGACAGACAGCAAGACAGACAGACAGACACACACAGTAGATAGACAGAGACAGACAGACAGACAGACAGACGGATAGATACAGTGGACGGACAGACAGACAGACAGACAGACAGACAGACAGACACAGTAGACAGACAGACAGACATACATACAGACAGACAGACAGACGGATAGATACAGTGGACGGACGGACGGACGGACGGACGGACGGATAGATACAGTAGACAGACAGATGGATAGACAGACAGACATATGGATAGACACAGTAGATAGACAGACTGACAGATAGGTGGATGTATGGATGGTCAGATGGATATATAGATGGATGGATAGATAGATTATTTGGACATTTACCATAGAAATACAATGGTAGTATGTGAGGTACATTGGAAATATCATATTACTTCATTCATACAGTTTTGTGAAAGCGTATGAAAATACCCTATTATTATCATATTATATATCATCCCTATACACTATCATTTCTGTGATTAATCTTCTTCACTATTATCTGCAGTTATAGAAAATAAAAATAACTAAATATATATATATTTTTTTTTCTTTTTTTGCATTGCTACTAATTAAAACAACAAATGATTAGCAGTAACTGAATTAACATCTCACACCAAGTGAAGTTTCAAAAATAGATGCAGCGGTCAGAGAATTATATTCAATCCAGTGTTTCATTGATCCGGCACAGAAAAACAATATTTACATGTATTTATGCTTGTGTTATTTTTAAGTCCATCTTAGCAGGGAAGCAGATGAAACCACGTCATGTCCTTTTGATCTGTCAGCCACCCCATATGCTCAAGTAGACCATCAATTTAACCACGGAAGCGCTCAAATAATAGAAGTATCATTGAAGCATGAGTGAAAGCTATTATTGAAGATGTCAAAAATAAACCGGGAAAAGATGTGCCAACGACATCCAGATTTGTTTCACAATACCGCAGTCTAAAGCAGCATCTCTCAGCATAATCAGGTGCTCAGAGAGGCAAAGAGAGGCTCACGATGGGGTCGCAGCAGGTGAAGAGCTTTAAAGTGACGTTTCTAGAGCTCACGCTGTGAATTCGGTTTTACAAACTGACACACTGAATTTGTTGTACAGTATGCCGGCTGGTGTACATGAATCACTCTATTACATAATGGCAGTTCTACAGCGGGTTTTGATTTTGTGTGTGCAATTTTCTATGGAAAGGGCACCGCAATTAGGTCCTATGTTTAACAGTGGAGTATTGATATGGATTGATACACTCATATATATATTTTTTATTAATACGAAAATAAGAAAATTTGTTTAGCTTGTAAAAATATTTTTTGAAAAATGTATGGGTTTTTTCACACACAATGAAATTCATTGGGGTCCAATGTTGTTTTGGGCCCCATTGACATACATTGTAAAGACAAAACCCGTTTTGTGCTCTGCAGAAGAAGTCAAACAAATTTAATATGACATGTGGGTGAGTAAACAATGTCAGCATTTTCATTTTTGCATGAACTATCCCTTTAAAATTCTGTTGCTTTTAAATGCAGGTAATATAACACTAATGCCAGCACTGCAAAAAATAAAGTAGGCTTAATGTTGCATGATAAAGAAAGTAAACTGTTTTTTTACTGTTTGTTTTGTTTATGGGCTACTGTATATGTATATCCAGCTCTGTGTAACTGTGTGGGAGAAGAAGCTTATTGCATGAGACAACTAGCCAAAACACACACCCACCCACCTACCGCCAAAGCCATCATTGCAACTGCGCTTTCAGTGAAAGACACAACAAGGGGTGGAATCTATGCCGCTCTCATCTGAAAAGCCTTTTTCAGTCGCTGCAATTAACGTAATTTAGACCACACTAAGAACGTGATACTCAATCCTACTCTTTCGAATGAGGAAGAGGAAGCTTCTCCTACGCAAGTCATTAAAAGCCATTTCTACAAGCAAATACATGGCAGATTTTGTTATTGAGCCACTTAAGTGCCTTACAAAAGTATCCAGAGACTTAACCGAATCTCTTTTTACAATTTAATAAAAAAAAAAAAATTCTGTTGAAATTTAGTCTGATATTTTTAAGGCCTAAAAATCAAAATTTATTATCAAATGTGACGCTGCTTTGTGTTCTTCAGAGGGTCAGTTCACACATTCAAAATTAAGGATGAAAATTCTGTCATGTTTACTCACCCTTATGTTGTTCCAAACCCTTTCTTCTGTGGAACACAAAAAAAGATATTCTGAAGAACATATTGCTTTTTTAGATAATAAAATCGTATGCTCACATTTCTCAAATCCACCCAATATTTCAATACATTATATCATTCTATATACCAGTATATAGAAATCCTAGACCACAGGGATCAGATATGGCAACAAGCCAATACAAGAAACCTTGTTGTTGTGAGGATGTCAAGCTTTCGTCACATGACCTGTAAAAACAATCGAAGATGGATTTTACGGATGTGACACCATATTTGATTTGGGCTCAGTATACTTTGATAAATGGCTGGGTGGCATACTCTTGCGAGTAGGTACATATTTTAAATAAGTAATTACTTCATGCCTGCTAAAAAAGTATGTTCTATAGTATGAGTATACTGTATGTAGTATGAATGTAATCTGGGCATATACTGTACATTCGTCATGCTGTCATTATCATGTGACCTACCAGCCTCAGTTGCATTGCTTTACTGCCTTTCACAAATTCTCTCCCATGTCCTCATGGGATAGTAATGTGTTTCTAGTATGCACACTTCAGAACCTCGCTGGAAAGGTATTGTTGCTTACTTTTTTATGAGTACTGTGAATTCGGACATACTTCATTTGTCAGATGCTGTTGACTCCAGTCCAGTAGGTGGCGGTAGTGCACCAAAACTAGTAAAAGTCACAAGAAGATGATAATTTGATTTGAGAGCGAACCAATTAAATTTTTGTGCATACAAAGTGATTATATCGCTTCAGAGAATTTCGATTAAGTCATGATTTTTTTATGGATTACTTTAGTGCTACCTTTTATGACCTGTTTTACCATTTTGAAGCTTTGAAGAATATCATCTTTTGCGTTCTAAAAAGTTGTACAGATTTGAAATGACGTGACAGGGAGTAAATTATGACAAATTTTCATTTTTAGGAGGATCTGTCCCTTTAAGAGGACACAATTCTTACTATTGACCCTCTACCTGTGAATCACATACAATATAAAATGCTCCCACATATTCATACAAAACCCTACAGTTAATGGATTGTTGTTGAATTGTTGAGAAGAGATCAAATCTATCTATAAAACTATGACTTAACTGTGTTCCAAGCATGTAAGAAATAAAGTAAAACAAATGCATGAATTAGGAAAAGAAAATGCAAAAAAAAAAAAAAAAAAAAAGGTCAACCTATCCCAGTGGATACAGCATATTGGGTTATCAGAAAATAGAAGCTATATCAAAACCTCCCAGACTTGTGAGAGAAGCAAGAGAGGCCAACAATAACTTTGAAGAAGCTCCAGAGTTCAGATGCTCAGAGCAGAATCAAGGTGCTGCACACAAGCATGTCAAGAGCTCTGCATAACATCTGAGGGTGGCACAAAAGAAGCCGCGACTTTAAAAAGAACTGTGTGGAAGCCTGGGAAAAATGGTGAAACAGGCTCTGAATTTTTTGCAAGGCACTGTATATTGCTTGTTTGTTTTCAAGAGCAAGATATTTGTCTTCCCTTAAAGTACTGTGGCAGTACCATGGTACAGTGATATAATCAGATGGCAATGCCATGATATTTTGATATATACCATAGTACTGAATGATCTCTACATTCCTGAATGGTATTTGCTTGGTACTTCAAAGAATACCATGGTACATTTTGGTATTTTTTTTTGTGGTGTTGTTGATGTTGAATTCTTAATGTCTGTTTTAAAGTAAAGGATAAAATAGTTCAGTTTCTGTCCACGGACAGACAAGCATCAAAACAGGAATGAAAATTGGATTTCCTTTAACCATTTTACTCATAAATACTCACATTTTTGTCTTTTGTTTTCACATTCATTTTTGTGCATGCTTAGGTCTGCTAATTCAGTTTATTCCATAAGACATTGCATTTGTGCCTTTGGGACAGAGCAATCCAATCATTGCTTGTTAGTTTTTATGGAGTTCTGACTGGCTGCTATAGGCCCTTTCTAGGTAGTTCCTAAGGTATTCTGGCTTGTTTCTGAGTATTTTTTAGGATGTTCTACATCAGGGGTACCCAATCCTACTCCTCAAGGGCCAACGGGCCTGCCGAGTGTACCTCCAACCCTAATTAAACACCTGAACCAACTAACCAAGGTCTTCAGGAATGCTAGAAACTCTGCAGGATGTTGTTGGCTCTCTAGGAACAGGATTGAGCACCCCTGTCCTAGGTGGTTGCTAGAGCATTTTAAGTAGCAAGGTGTTTTGAATTGTTGCTAATGCATTGCTAGGCAGGCTAATGCATTGTTCTGGCAGGTTGCTATGGTGTTTCTAGATTGGAGTGTCCAATCCTGTTACTGGAGAGCAAGGGTGTTTCTCAAAACCGAGAATGCTGGGATATTTCTACCGTCAAGTTCACACAAGTTACCAACCGATGCATCCTCGGTAAAATGGACGTGTCAAGAACACTTCCGGGATTTTTAACCGTTCTTGCCAAAATGCAAACTTGTGTATTGGGACAGTACTTGGGCCACAAAAGATGACGTTTCACAAGAACACAAGACAAGAACACATATTGAGAAAGGCCCCAAGAGTTCCTGCAGAGTTTAGCTCAAATCCTAATCAAACACACTTGAACCAGCTAATAAGGTGTGGCCTTCGAAGTCATTGTCCTTTGAAGGATGTAGCCTCTGAATTGGGACGCAACTAAGGTCTTCAGAAATCTTTCAGTCAAGGATACCTTACTTTTAGGGGCAGGTTGGAGGCAAACTCTCCAGTTTAGCTCCAACCCTAATCAAAAGGGGCTTTACCGCCGAAGGAACTTTTTCATAGTTCCTAGAACTAATGGTGGAAGTACCCACTTTTTGGAGTGTTCGCACCGCAGGAACTGGCAACAAATTTAGTTCTAGTAATGCCTTTTGGTTGAAACTAAATTAGCTCCTACTTCAGAATAGGGTATAACCCAGCACACTAGGAACTACCAGTGACTTAAGTGTATGCTGACTGGTCGAACGCATACCATACGAAACAGCACCTGTCATTTTTTTAAACAGCCGAGTATTTTAAAGTGTTACAATAAATATACAGAAAGCTAATGGTAACATAATTTACCTGTCGCCTTTGTCTGCAGCGTTGTGTTCTTTTCTCAGCCTCAATGATATGTAGCACCGCAAGTTGTCATAGGACAGGGGTACCCAATTCTGCTCCTGGCGATCGGACTGTCCTGCACAGTTCATCTCCAACCCTAATCAAACACACCTGAAGCAACCAATCAAGGTCTTCAGAGCACATCAGGATCACTTGAAAATTAAAGGCAGGTGTGTTTGATTAGGGTTGGAGATGAACTGCAGGACAGTCGATCGCCAGGAGCAGGTTTGGGCACCCCTGTCGTAGGAGATTGTCTTTTTAGACCTACATTCCATCTCCGTTATCACGAGCCCCACAACACACACAACCAAAAAATAACCTACACAGCTCCAATTACGGCATATGCTATTCTTCAGTTGTTGACGTTGTTGAATGCCATGCTTAAATGGCGTTGCTGTTGGCCGGCTTACATCACTTTAGAGTTCCTACTGGTGGTTCGAATGCAACTAGGAAAATTGCCCTAGGTGAACATACAGTTCTCAGGGAACATATATAGTAGTTCTTATAACTACCTGGTGCAAAAGCCTGAGCAAGCTAATAAAGGTCTTCAGAGTTACTAGAAAATTACTGATAGGCGAGTTTGATCAAGTTTTGAGGTTAACTCTGCACTGCGGTGGCCTTCCAGGGACGGGCTGTTCTGGGTGGTTTCTAAGATGTTCTGGGTGGACAGAGAAATACTAGATTGATAAGATGTTTTTAGGAGGTTGCTAGGACATTTCTAGGTGGTTACTAGAGCATAAAGTTATACTGGAGCTGAACTAGAGGTGTTCATAATCATAACTGTAAGGCCTTGTGTAACATCATGAGACAAAGACTTAGGTGAGATGCCAGAGCTCTGATGTACAGAACAGCATGAAATATTCAGCACTCAGTGCGAGGATCTAAATGGGGGAAAGTCAGCCTGTATAAAAACATTTATTGAATTAATCGTACATTGAACATCATGAGTGTTAATAATGAATGTCTAGTCTGTCTGGTCTGGAGATTGGATCTTTTATAACCCGCCGCGACACATCAGGTGAACTACTCCTGTAAATGTCACAGTTTAATAAAGCGTTGCTTATGTAGGGCAGTCTGCGTCCTGTCTGACCCGACAAACCAACGTGTTCACTTGTCGTATTTTGACATGTTTATCTTGTCTTATTAGTGGTGCTTGCTTGCTATGGACGAAAAAAACAAAACAATTAAAAGATAATTGTAACTTTATATCTAAAAAACAACTTTATTTATTGTAATCAACTTTATATCTTCCAGTTGCAACTTTATATCTCACAATTGAAGCTTTTTACTGGTAATTGCAATGTTTTAACTAGTGGTGGAACTTGGTATCTCACAATTGCAACTTCATATGTCATAATATGAGTTTATTATCTTACAATCCCCCACCTCCGAAACTCGGAACGCCGGAATGCGCTTTACCGGGGACTCGATTGGACTAGTTTTGGCTGTGATTGGGTGGGTATTTGGCTAGCAATTAGGCTGGTTTTGTTACGCCAACCTGGCAACCCTGGTGACCAGGGCCGGCCCGAGGTGTAGACGATATATATATATATATTTTTTTGGAAGTGCACTCTCTCCCTCTCCTCTACACCCAAATGCCTCTACACCCATCATTGTTATAAAGGCGCATATCAATGCCCTGGCAATAACCCAAAACTTCCTAGCATCATGCATAGCCAAGCGCAACATTTAAAAATACAAACTTCTATTATTTTTGTTTCTTGCTCTACTCTGTATATTTGTTACATCGGCCTTTCAAAAACATCAAACGTCGGTTGCTGTCTGGTGCAAGCCCTTTGCTAGCCACTAAGGCCCTTTCATGCTGACTCAGTTTTTTTTTCAAAATATCTTTTGAAGTGCTAAACCAATCAATTCACCTTTTCTGAGAGGGTTTCCGCTTTAAAATTTTGAGGTTGTTTTGTGGAAAAATACAGCCTGCAATTAGCAGTGTTGAATATTCCACTGTGCTGACCTGAATCATGATACAGATGGGGTTGTTTTTCCTCTCAGCATCCTTTCAAACATATACAACAAACTTCCACTTTTGATAAACAAACTACAAGAAAAGGGAATGAAAAATAGAAAAGTTTGCCAAGATAAACTTTGAATGTTGGGTTGACAAAGTTTCGTCTCAGAGTTTGGATAAAGTGCTGTTTAAACCATATGCACTTTGAAATCCTGGCCAGTGTATGAGAGATTTTTAAGTTGGAAAGCTACTGTACTGTATGTCGTTGCTAGGTTGTTCTGAGTGATTGAAAATCAGTGGTATTCTATATGGTTGCTAGGCAGTTTTTAAAGTGTTCTGGCTGGTTTCTAGGGCTTTGCTAGGTGGTTGCTAGGGTCTTCTGGGTGGTTGCTAAGGAGTGTATACAATGTTTTCAGTGGTTTCTAGAATGTTCTGTGTGGTTAAAGAGCAATGTTAGGCAGTTGCTAGGGTATTCTAAGTGGTTGGTATGCAGTTTTAAAGGTGTTCTGTCTGGTTGCTACAGTAGGATGTGGCTAGGTGGTTCCTAAGGTATATTGGGTGGTTACTAGGGCATTACTAGCTAAGAAGGCCTGGCTTGTTGCTAGATGGTTGCTAAGGTATTGCTTGGCAATTTCTAAGGTGTTCTGGCAGATTTCTAGGACTGTTATTGAGGTTTGTTGATGTATTTGGGGTCATTGCTAGGATGTAGCCTGATGATTGTGTTTTGAGTGGTTGCTATGGCATGGCTATGTAGGTATGTTAGGTAGTTTCTAAGGTGTGCTGGCTCATTGCTAGGTTTCTAGATGGTTTGTTGCTGAAGTATTCTAAGTGGTTGTTAGGACATTGCTAGGTGGTTACTAACAGTGTTTGGGGTAATGCATTACAACAAGTAACGCACGTTATGTAATCAGATTACTTTTTTCAAGTAACAAGTAAAGTAACTTATTACATTTAAATGTACAAAATATCTGTTACTTTTTCAAAAAACGCTGTCATTGCGTTCTTCATGCCGTCTGGATGAATATATGTAATATATGTACATATATGAAATATACATATATGAAATATATCCACATATATAAAATATATATACCCATATATATGCCCATATATAAAACCAATTGACATATAAAACCAGCCCATATATTTTATGTATGTATAATAGTGTTTTTTTACATACATGTCACATATATAATTATCAGTTTTCAAATAGAATTTGTGTAGTATTTGTTTTGTTTTTATGAGCTGGTCAAGAAGAGGTAAAATAATACATTTTATTTATAAAAGATTCGAAAATGAGAAAGAAATTGAAATGAAATGTGGATATGTAGACTTGATCTGTAGACTTGAAATAAATAGTTAAATAGTAAATAGTTTGGCATATATAAATTAAACATATCGGTGACATATATGGTTAAAACATACAGTATTATATAAATAATAATCATATACATCATATTAATATATGTCAATATACTCATTTAATATGGCAAATTTATATATGTTAAAAACCTATATCAACATATATGTAGAGATATGTATATATGTGATAGCAATATATTGTCTTATATTAAGCATATATGACGCCATCACTAGCGATATAGGGACATATATGTCATATATTACATTTCCGTTTGGGCGAGACTGCGCAGAGAGTTGTGTTGACAGAGTTTAGCCATTTGGATAAGAGAAAATTCAGAATAATGTCACTGAGTTCATTCATGAAGTTGTGTGAACAACACACGGCATCCGTTTTGAACCAAGCAAATGCCCTTAATAATGCGATTAAGGTGTTTACAGGCATGTTTATTGCGATTAAAATTGCGGACACCACATGGTTTCATACGAATACGATTATGAGCTTAAATCACATTAGTTTGATTGAAGTATTGCTTTTACATGAGGTAAAGTTTGCCAAAATCACATTATACGCACATTATGAGGGTGCAAGTACTCATTGACGGTTATTGTAGTTCTAAATGTGAGCAGACATTTACTTATTTCACTTGCACAAAAACAGATTCAGTATTTCTCAAAATTAAGAAATGCAAACTCACGCAAACCTGCAATAATTAAATGTTAAATTACACGAACATACTTTATGTATTTAATCTCACTTTATTAACCAATGTCTTTGCTGCTGACCTTCCATGATCCAGTTCAACAATACGAATAAGCAAAAATGACTTTAGTAAAAAAAAAAATTATTTCTGTTTTATTTTTTATTGCTGAAGAGTGTTAAACTTTCTTCTCCTGCGATTCAGAACGGCAGCACAGGTGAAAGGTTTGTTTGAGCAGTGCCCACTACTGTACAGGTGTGTATTTGCATTTCCTTCAGCCTGAGGCTTCACTTTTGGTGTGAAAGAATCTTTACATTTGCCAAAAATATATATTTTTTTGTTATTAAAAATCAAGCAAGCAGGCCCAGCCCAGATGAGAAAAAGTAACACAAAAGTAACGTAACATTACTTTCCATAAAAAGGTAAACAATTAGTTACTTTTTTAAGGAGTAGTGGAATATTGCAATGCATTACTTTTAAAAGTAACTTTCCCCAACACTTGTTACTGAAGTGTTCTTCATGGCTGCTGGGAAGTTGTTAATTTTTTCTGTTTTGTAGCTATAGGGTGTTTTGGTTGCTAAGGCATATTGGATAATTATTAGGGAGCTGATAATGTGTGCTTACAGGTGATTTGTGTGGTTACTAGAGTGTTGCTTAGGTTTTCTGAGTGTTTGCTATGACATTGCTAGATGGTTGTTAGGTTGTTCTGGATAGTTGCTATACTGGACAGACAGATAACCCCTCTGGAAAATCTTGAGGACTTTCAGATTGGGAATTTTGAAAAGAAATGTGGCCAAGTTTGAACAATAACAGTTTTTGTGCCAATGTAATGAAATTTAAATATCAAGATAAAACATGTTTCAGAGATTTCATTCATTGCGGGGACTCACATCTCCAGCAACCACGGCGGTGTCTTTTTGTGATCGTGAATGACCAGCGCTCTGCCAGGACTGATTTGGTTTGTAAATGGGTTTCTGTTGATGTAGTCAGACATAACAATAAAAGGCCAAACAGCTCAGATTTTGTTTTGATGAAAACAATGAAAATTCATTTTCTGTAATGAATATGCAGTTATATAGGTGTGTATACATGTGTAGAAAAACATGTATCTGCATGCTTACCTTCAACACACATTTGATTCCTGCCTTTAAGGTCACAATCAGAATGCCGTGTGGGTGTGCTTTGTAGATCTCGTAGCATGGGGCTGTTTGTACACATGTCACTCTCTAATGGTGGAAGCGATGACAGGCTGAATGTGTGTGTGTGTGTGTATGACAGGTACCTGTAGAGACATCCTACAGGTTGACAGCTCAGTGTAGCCCCTGGCATCTGAACAGCTCATAGAGGGGTAAACTGTGCAGCATGTGGTTCATTTCTAGTCTTAATTGCCCTGCATGCTGTCAACAACAAGGCTCATAAGGAGCGTGTCGCCTGTCTATGAAAAGAGATCCAGCACATGTTCCGTCTCATTATTCTGAAACAATATCCCTGACTGACAGTAAACAGCATGAAATAACTTCATATATTTGATTTTTGATTCAAAACACACCCTGAGTATTAAACTTTAGTGTGCAACTTGTCCCTCAACAATCATGCCCCAAACCTCAATGGTACCTCAAATTGTGCAGCTTGGGTGTTATGATGTCAGGGTGGCACAACTGTTCCAATATCATAATGATATGAATAAAAGGATGATATTCTTGAAAATAAACTTTTATTATTAATTATTTAGAATAATAGATTAACAAAAACAAACGTCATTGCTTACTAATATTTGTAAAAAAATTCACCAAAACAATGTGTTCACCAAAACAAAGTCAAATGGTGCGACCAACCAGACAAGACCCCTGCAGACCTTCATGTTTCAAGGTCAACAAATCTCTAAAAATGTACAAGGCAAGGTTAGTACAATGTCATGTGGTGTGACTCCCCAAAAACGTTTTATAGATTTGATACATTTATAAATGTATACTATTTAAAATGTATTAATTTGTCATTTGTAAAAATATATATATATTTATATTAAGAAAAAACATTTAAAAAAATTATGACCAAGATGTGTACATTCACAGCATCCATTCAACCTATTTTATTCCTTTTTACTTTATGGGTACACCACATGACATTTTTAGAGTCATCAATATTAATTTTTTTTGAAAATAGTAAACATTTTTTTAAAACCATTTGAAAACAAAGAGTACATTTCTAAGAACTTGGCACAAGTGTTTTAATTTTGATTTTATTTTTATTTACCATGAAAACACTTGCATCTAGGGATGCACAATATATACAACATATATTTGTTAATTTTTAATGTTATCATTATTGGCCCGATAACAAAATTTGGCTGATATATTAAATCTGATAAATAATGGATTATTTCCTTCAACTGAGACACTTCAGATGCGCACTGCACTGTACACCATGATGTTATTGAATTGCTTGAAATATGATTGGAATCACTTCAAAAAGGAAAATACAGTTAAGTGCAACATGCGCAGACGCAGCAGCCATATAGATGCAAGTGTGTTCATGGTAAAGAAAAATAAAATCAAAATTAAAACACATGTGCCAAGTTCTTAGAAATGTACTCTTTGTTTTCAAATGGTTTAAAAGAAAACGTTTGTACTATTTTCAAAAATATAGGCTACATAAAAAGAATGAGAACATGGTGAGACTTTTGTTTTAGTAATCAGGCTCTCAAAAAACTATAAAAATTTAGATTTATCGGCCAATATATCGGTTATCGGCTTTCAAATTTAAAGAATTATCAGTTATCGGTATCTGCCAAAATGTTCATGACGGTGCATCCCTAGTTACATCATTGTATAATTAAAGACTGAAAATGTCCTGAAAATAAATGTGGCCCATTGTGACCCTTTTTAAATGTACTTAAAGGAAGATACAGCCATTTGCTCTTAACTAACTATTTTAAAATTTAAATTACATAACTGTGAGGCATAATGTGCTTGTCTTGCTATTGTATTGTATACTATTGTTTTATAAATAAAGCCAGTTGAGTTCTTAAAGAAGATCACAGACAATGTGCGTCATTATAATCATGTGACGTGTTCTTTATCTTTTATACGTTGTTCTCTTCCAGTCACAGACATCATTTAAAAATCAATCAGACATCATCCAATTAAGGCAATGATGTCTGCATAATCATATCTGTGATTTAGATGACGGTCTTGGTCAACGTCTTCCACGTTGTCGTTCACATTTGGAGGTCTGTGCATATGTGTGTGTAGACACACGTTTGAGAGCACAGCCTCAGGCACAGCAGCTATTTCCAAGCTTCCCAGAAATAAGCTTTTCCAACCGGACACAACTTTTAACCTCTTAAACATTAAGAGTAACCATTATCGCCTGTGATCGGAAACAAAACGGCTAAATCGGATGCAGCAGAGTGATAAAAATCTAAAAAGTTATGCAACTAATTTAACCTGGGAGCTTTGCCACGAACCAAAAGCATGCATAATAAATGAACAGAGCCTCACAACAGTAAAAGCATAAACGAGAGGCACAACAAAGCATATTTCAGATTCTTTGCAGGAACATTTATCTATTTCATCTACCAAATAAAGGTTCATTGTGTGATCATCAGTAATATGTGGGGGATTTGAATATCAAAGTTCAGTATTTCCTGTCTGGTTTTTGTGGTTTTCTCTAGTAAGATATTGGTTCTTTGTTTTTCAGTTAAGAGAATGAAAAATACATTTAGCTCAAAACAGAGAGAATTAATTTATGGTGACAAAAGGTGGTGACCACCAAAGACTGTGTGAGTGCTGTCCTCTACTGGTGACCATGATAGCCTGCCGTTTAGAGAGCTCAGATTAAAGGATTATTTAACCCATCCGTTTATTGATTATGTGCCCTTATGCCATCTTATTAAACAATACACATTGTGTCTGAAAAGTAGTTTATATATATATATATTTCATTTTAAAATGTTAGCTACTGCTGAATGCCGTTTTAGTTATAATACTAATTCATACTAATAAAATGATAAATATAAAAACAATAATAATATTTAGTTAAGTGATAATTACCTTACCAGTCAATTTTTTTTTTAAAGAAGTCTCTTCTGCTCACCAAGGCTGCATTTATTTGATCAAAAATACACTAACATTAACTGCTTTCTATTTTAATATATTTTAAAATGTAATGTATTCCTGTCAATCAAAGTTGAATTTTCAGCATCATTACTCCAGTCTTCAGTGTCACATGATCCTTCAGAAATCATTCTAATATGCTCAAGAAACTGTTAAAAACCGTTTTGCTTCTTAATCTTTTTATTTTATTTTAAATATATAACATGATTCCAAACCTTTGACTGGTAGTGTATTTCCCTTAATTTTCTATTTAATCTAAGCCACTAAAATGTAAATGTTCTGCAGAACATGAGCTGCACCTTTAGCAAACTTTATTTAGAAAAAACTAGGCAAACTAAAACTACCCTGTTGGGGAAAAAAATTCGAGACCTCAGGCACAGCATGCAGAGCACACAACAAGGCAGAGCTAGAGAGAACAGCACACATGGAAAGTGTGACAACGAACTGGCAAAGGACAGAAAACACAGGGAGATTAAGGGTACATTTACACAACAACGATATGCTTAAAACGGATAACATTTTCCTTTGAGTTTTCGGGTACAGACGACACCATTGTCAAAACGACCCCCATTCACACGGATCCGCGAAAACGACAAAAAAACCCACTGTATTCTGCTGCCAGACCATTAGATGGCGATGAAACACTATAGACTGAACACGTAACACGCATGTGCATGACGTCATTGTCTTCAGAGATTTGCGTTTTTGTTGTTTACATGGAGACCGTTTTCAAAAACTTGCACTTTGAAACAAAAGTTCACGTTTTCAGGCACCCCAAAACACTGTTGTGTAAATGAATGGCCAAAACGCATTAAAACTTTTTTTTTTTTTTTTAAATGGTGTAGTGTAAACACCTAAATAGGAGAGAAACAAGGAGGGTAATGAGGGAGGACAGGTGGGATAAATAAACCAATAATAAGGTAACAAATGGGGCGGGGTAAAGACAATAGACAGCAGAGCACATGGCACATAGAAACAGCCAAAACAAAGCCATGTGCTCACACAAAACATGACACAAACATGCAGCCAATAAGAGCTCTCACCGCGTGTCCACACAAAACATGACAACATGGAAACACTTTGCCTATGATAAACATGAGCTGCGTGCTACACAAAATGCAACAACGCAAGAACAGCGGGCCAATGAAACTGCAAACCAGGCGCTTGACAAAACGCACGACATGAGTGCACGGTGAGTAAATGAACACTCAACCTGTGCACTCACAACGGGAGAAAAAACACGGAGCAAGAATGTCTAAACCGAACCCTGCATGAGACCGAACCAAAAGAGAACTAGACCAAAGTGCCGGGATCCAAACACGCACTGTAAAATAAAGTTGCTGCCTTAATTTTTTTAAAGTACAATCACCTAAAGTCTTTTCAACTTAAATTACATTAAACTGACTTAAAAATGAGTTGAATCTTATATAACTTATAAATAAAGTTGCAAATTGCTTAACTTATTTTGATTAGTTAAAGCAATGTAAAACATATGTTTTCATAACTTATTGATCATACATTTTTTTACAGTGCATTTTTTGCCATTTTTTTAATTCCGGGAACCTCACACACAACATTTCCAACCCGATCTCACGGCAATTCGTACGAATTTTATGAGGTGGCTAATTCGTACCAATTCATACGACCTCACTCGTACAAATTTGTAAGTTTTTTGCTAAATCGTACATATTTTACGATTTGCCAAAATCGTATGAATTCATACGAATGACCTACCCCTGACCCCGCCCCTAAACCTACCCATCACGTGGGTTCAGACAAATCGTACAAATTCGTACGAGTGAGGTCGTACAAATTCGTACGAATTAGCCACCTTTTAATCACTCGTACAAAATCGTACGAATTGGTCGTGAGATAGCGTTGACATATCACGCGGACGAAAGAACGTACGGCTTCGAGCAAACTCAAAACCTCACACCCACACAAAGACAAGACAACAGGAGTGTAAGATCTCTGCCACCAAACCAAGAATAAACCAGACCGAAGGGACAGAACCCTAACAGAAGAACTCACCATACAATGAAAGTCAATGGGGTCCAAAACAACATTTGTGTTCCACCAAAGAAAAAAAAATCTGGAAGACTAAATTCTCATTGCTTTAATGTTAGTATTTCTTTAAATTTACAAATGTATGCTGATTACATCAGTGTTCATCGGTGAGTTTTACTATATATATTTTATAATTATATAGATTATAATTGGAGGAAGATTAGACCAAATATTGATAATATTTCATTAATGTTATTTAATGCACAGTGCACTCCATCTGAGCAAACACCTGTGACATTTACCATAAAAACCTAAACCTTCCATCTAAATCATACAAACCAGAGTGACATATTCACAAGCCAATACCGAAATCCATAAATTTGTCACCACAACACACTGAACACACCCCCGGCTCTTACTTTATACAGTCCTATAGGCAGCCACAACATGACATGAGTTATGAGCTCATAAGACGCCACGTTGTCATATGGAAATAAGTGTCAGACCTCAGAGGCACAAAGCGCGGCATTATTTCATCACTTCCCGCGTATCGACACCCTTAACTTTACCTTAAAGTGACCTTACAAATAATTTACTCTTGTTTACACTGCAGATTGAGCGGAAGGTTCAGTGAGGAGACATTTGTTTACCAGCTTCCTTCCAGAAAGCTCGTACGAATGCAGCATTGTGGCTTTGCGAGTCTCTTTTTCTTCCACGTGCTATTTTTAGGAGACACGAAAATGCCTCCCGGCAAATATCGCATGAATATGGATGGCACGCTGTGCTGTTGAATGTGGTTTTGAGCAAAAAGGCTGCAACAAAAACACAAACATGCTTGCAGGTAATGCGTATGCGCCTTTCATAAATCCTCAACAAGAAGTCTTCCATTACAGCAATTAGGAGACACATCCTGCATGCGCTGTTTGTTCAGACGGCGGAGTGACAGCAGTACACGCGAAACCTTTCACTAAAGGATTACGTTTTTTGCAGGATTTAGGTTCCTAACAAATCCCTACAACTAATTCGAGCAAATGTATACAGCTCTGTACAAATCAAACAGGCTGATTCCTTATAAAAATGTATGAAATGATGTTTCAATTTAGTTTCTTGCTCTTTTATTTATTAACCATTTGGAACGCCAATGAACTACTTTAAAAAACCAAAGCTGTCATGCGTAGGTTATTCAAATAGAGTATTAAAAACCTCATTATTCATTCATAATTGATGCACGCTGCTTTTAATTGAACACCCTGATGCACAACTTTGATTTATCGTATTTCAGAGTCAATTAAAAATGGGTTCGCTGTCATGCATAAATCAAAAGAGCCAGGCTTTGAGTCCTGTAAAGTTCTCTGTCCTCTATGTACTTTGCGAGTCAGTGTAAATGAAGGGATGTCTATGTATATAGTTTTAAATTTGGGCCAATTTGGGGCTCGGTGAGCATGTATCTTCGAAGACAAGTTTATTTTTATGGTAGTCAATTTTTCAAGTCTCCTTCGGCGTCAACTGATATCCTTGAGAAGGAGGCCAGAGAAAAGATGATTTACTAATCAGGTCTCAGCGGACTAGTGGTCAAACCTAAAGTCTTCATCCTAAAGGTGTCGTAACAGGGTCGGTCAGGAGAGGATGCTGTTGCGCTCCACATAAACGCTCGTTTCATTGCAGCGCTGCTGAGGAGCGAGGATATGAGAGACATGCTGTGGAGACTTCTTCATTAACAGCATTAACACATACAGATACTTTTTGGTCATTTAGACTTTTTTTGAGTAACAAGTAATTGTGAAACCAAGATGATTTAGTACAAGGGCAAGTCATTTCACTTTCTGTGGTACAAATGGTACAAACAATATTTCAATATATAAAGTCTATAATTCAAATATGTAAAAAAAATAATATTGAAAACCTAAAATATTGAAAATATAATACAATGTACAGAACAGTAAATATATATTATTAATATTTTATTTTAAGAAAAACATATTTTAGAATGAGATAAAATAGAAATTCAAATAAAATATATGTTTTATAACCAGGAATTTGCATTTGTATTTATTTTTATTAAGATAAATAACAATACTGTAAAAAGTAATCAGTTGACTTAACTTAAAAAAGTGAGGAAACCCATTGTCTTAAGTAAATAAACTGTGTAATTGAAAAAGTTAACAATTTAATTGTTTCAATTACGCAAATTCACATAACTTAATTTTTTCAATTACGCTTGCAGTTTCTTTAATTTATCATTTTAAGGCAACGGGTTCCCTCACTTTAAGTCAAGTAAGTTGAAAAGTCTGCACAGTGGATGGGAGTAATATATCAATGTGTTGATCAATTCTGCAGCGTTTTAATGCATCATATTTTTATAAATAGTTTAATATCATAATGAAACAACTGTGGTTACAAATATTTATGAGAGCATAAATATAATTATAAGGTATATACATAAATTAACATTATTAGTGCATTACAATGTCTTAAGAACCCCTTTATAGTGCATTAAATATGATTTCATTGAATAAATTACCTTTTTAGTATTTCATCTTGTTCAAAGAATTTATAAAAAAACGTAAAAAATAATCAGTTTAGTTTGTGCTGTAGCCTTGCCAAGCCAAACTGCATTAATTAAATACATTATCATAAGCAGATAAAAAGCCTATGCCTTTGAATTCAATCATCTAAAGACGCTTAGATGTTGATTTAATATCCAGCTATAATGATATTTTCATGTCAAATCACGTGTTGTTCGCATTGCATGTCTATAGTTTCACAACCAGCATGCGTGCTGTTATTTATTGCATCAAAGAGACTAAGTTAAATCCAAGCGACAAAGAGAATGTCAAGACAACTAGTCCTCTCAGAAGCCCTGTAGTCAACTCGCATCTTCACGAGCATCAAAGGCCTCAGAAAAGCCACCTCAGCGTTTCAGCGGCTACTTATCTCACGCCATTCTCCACATATGGCCGCATAATCTCTGTCCTCTCCACGGCAGCTGGGATCTTTGCTCGACATCCCCTCCTCTACGTTCATCCTCTAACTGAGATGATGCGAGGTATGGAAAGACGGCTGATCCGAAGTGACGTGCCCGACCGTCCCCTCCCCCTCCCCGGATAACGCGAGTCCTACTCCTCGGCGGCCGGGCCTCGCTTCGCTCGCACTGGGCTGTTTTTGTTCGCGGGAACTCATGCGAATAATTTGCTGGGATGGAGCGGAGGGCTGTCAGAAGGAGTTGGCTCAAGGGGTGTGGGAAAAAATAGCAGCGGCATCTTCCTATGCTCAAACGCAGCCCCTGATGATGAGCATTAAATATGAATGTCTTCGTAAGCATGCAAAAAAGAATCAAGCTCACCATCTCCCGATATTCTTTTCTCATTTCTAATTTTCTCTCGCTCTCTCCTCATTGTCTTGTTTGAAAATTGGTGGTATAATCCCACTGACAGACCTCTTTAGATCATTCTTTAAAAAAGGGGAATATTAATAAACTGGAGTTGAACTGTTTCCCGCTGCAGCACAGATGGGATCAGTTGTTGTGACTTATCTCATGCTTTATTCCTCAATGTTGATAGAGCGTGCTCATTCCTGCTCTTCGCGTTTTAATACACAATCTAACTTAAACCACAAAAATTAAACTAGATTTGAATTTCCATAAGAATAAATGGGCAGTAGTTTCAGGTAAGATTATGTTTTAGGGTTCAGTTTTTGCATAATTATACTCCTGATGGTGTACAGTATGAGAAGAATTGACACCTAACAGCGCAGCCAACCAAAATCCAATATGCAAATAAATGTAATCATAATTCAGTATACAAATGTTATCATGACATTGCTGTCAGTTAGTTTTTGAAATGCAAACTTTCTTATGCAAGTCACTTTCAAACTCTATTAATTTAGCCTATGTTTAAACTATCATTTTTACAGCATAGAGTTTATCAAAATGGTTAATATGACTTGTGCTCTACATTTGAAATCTTCTGAAGTAACAATCCAATGAAATTTCTGATGGACAAATTCCAGTCTTACTTTATGGGCCCTATTTTAACGATCTAAGCGCATGGCGTAAGTGCAGTTAGGGAGTGTCCGAATCCACTTTTGCTAGTTTACCGATGGGAAAAATGGTCAGGACGCCAGGCGCATGGTCTAAAAGGGTTGTCTCTATTCTCTTAATGAGTAATGGGTGTGTTTTGGGATTTTCGTGCGTTAAATCAAACAGAGTCTCATCTACCATTCCCTTTAAAAGCCAGTTGCGCTCGTGCCATGGCGCATTCGCTATTTACATGACGGAATTTGATAGTGGAAAGACCGAACGCGTCTCCAGAGCACAAACGGATCTGCTCGTGTGCAAGGTTAAAGTGTGCGAGCCTATCTACGGGCCTATAGGTGCACATTACTAACGCTCTCTTTAAATAACAACAAAAATATGGGGCCATTGACATTAGACCAGGTTTTAGTTGGTCAATGGCACAGTCTATTTCTGTTGCCTCAAAATAGCAACGTGCCAACAATACACCTGAACACACCCCTTTTTCAGACCAGCATGCCCATGGGCGCACAGATGGGCGCTAATGCATTTGCTATTTAAACAACATGGTGCAGGACGTGAAAAATGATAACTGCGTCAGGCTGAAACTAGCAAAAAAACACTTGCGTTGCGTATGGTGCTGCATTGCGCCGGGTGTATGATAGGGCCTTATATTTTACACCTGGTATTAAGATGCATTTTGATCGATCGGATCATAAGTGGATGACACTAAATACAGGTGTAAATGGGGTCTAAAGCATTTTGGGCTTGTCCACTTTCAACCACTTCCAGAGGTACTGTAATCGAAAACACATTACCCCGGATTGCTTTCGTAGTGTAAACGCTCATGTGGTCGAATGTGTTCGAACAGCCACAAAAGACCACCTACTCTCCGCTGAATTACCTAATCCGGAAACATAATGGGAAGCGTGCAAGCCAGACGGGATTTCAACTTTGTTGGCTGAAGACCCAAGTTTGGTTTGAAGACGAAAAACATATCAAGTACAAATGTTCTCTCACCATTCCTGATTTCTAGCACACACTCACAGCGTCCAGCTGGTCTTGTGACTGTCAGAGCAGAAACTAAAGCAAATGCTCTCCGTATGTTTTCTTGTCGTCTCCTATCACATTCATATGTAAATTGCATGAGCTCATTTCGTCCATTAGATCGAAAAATCTGAAAAAAACATACATTTAAAGTATGATGTGATGATTTAAAGAAGTGATGATTTAAAGTGGACAAAAGAGACAGATTAAAACACCAGGTGTAAACGGGTGTGTCCCCCTCGTTTACTTGTGATCCAACCAAAAATACCAGATGTCTTAATACCAGATGTAAACATAGCCTCATTCGAGAAACCATTTCACTTGAACGTACATCACAATAGAGAAGACATGTCAGTTTTATGCTGCCTTTAACTATTTATATATGTCAGCTAGTAATGTGTCTTGTCTGCTAATTTAAATCGTAAACTTTCCTAACCATATGTATATGCAGTTTCAGCAAATCTAGCATAGTAATAATTATATGATAAATCATCCAGTATTCTGATGGATTTTCTTTAACAATAAAGTCATCAGGCTTACCTCAAGTTGGTCTCAGTTCCACATTTTCAGTGTAGACCGACTCAAAGGCCATTGCAGCAAGTTGGGTTGCACATGTCATTTTTGAATCTGAACACCAATTTGAGTTAGACTTCAGAGCTTCGAAATTTTATTTCGGTTCCTCTCACAAAAAATATCTTTTCCAGACCATTTGGTATATAGCGCACAAGTTGAATGGACCACATTTACAGTCCGTTCTTTTTTGGAGCTTGACAGTAATAGCTGTGTGAACTTTCTTAAATATCTTATTCTGTGTTTCACAAGGAAAACAAATTACATTAGGGTGAATAATGACAAAATGTCATTTTTGAGGAAAAAGTTTTTTTCGAGCGGCTCGAGATGAACTAATTGCAGAAGATTCTGGAGAAGAAAATTAAAAGTGCATAGCAGACAGATATATGATTGTTTATGTATACCCAGGTAACAGGGAGCATTCGCAGAACTTGAGCTAACATTCTTGCAAGGTTATAAACGTTATTCCAGGAACAATAATAGAACATTCGTTCACAGTTTTCTGGTCTTTAATAATGGTTTCAAATTGTTAGCACAAAAACCAAAGGAGCCAGAAAAGTTTTAATAAAAAAAATAATAAAAAAATTGTTAGCTGGGTATACAATACAAAGGTCTGTGTTTCTCAGCTGTCACCACGCTCTTTCTATGTGTCTTTATTCAGGGCTCAGTCATCATTCTCACAGTTTTTGTTCGTCTGTGAATCCTCTAGTGCCTACAGAGAGATGGTCTGCTCAACAAGATACACAGGCAGTCACACACAGACACTTCCCCCTAAATCTCCAGCATCCCTGTGATGCCTAACAAGTCCCCAGGCCTCTTTCTCTGAGATCCAGAGATCCCAGAGGAGCAGCAGGTGCACAATCCTCTTCGCTCACATTCTTAAGATTTCGGATAAGCCCGCTGCCATTTTTGGTGGAGAATGCGGGCACTCCATTGAGTCTCAAGCTCTCGTCTCGTCAGATTATCGCTGTAGCACCTGGTTGATCGGCGGTCCGGTGACCCTGAACGAGCCAAGCCAAGAAACGTTTTATGGACAGCAAAAACTCACTGAAAAGTTAAACCAAAGAAGCGATTGCCCAGAAATAGTGCTCCCCGGGCCATTGTAACAAAGGACAAAGTGACATTGTGAACATCGCTAACATCTGTGTATAACCTCGCAGTTACAAACGCCCCCTGCCCAAGTTCTGAGCAGACTCCGCTGTCATCCTCCAAGGAGCAGCCATTTTGGAACGCTCTCCCCGGCACAGATGTTGCATATTAAAAAGTGGGGCTCTTGGAGAGAGGTGGAGGATCTCTCGGCGGGGCTCACCTGCGCCATCATCCGCGAAGCCAATCCATGAGAGGAAGCTGCCTAACCAACCAAAGACAAAGTGACAACAATGATAAAGTCATCTCATTTCCTGTCTGACCCTGAGCAGGTGAAGATGTGGACAAATGACTTCACTCTTGAGAGTGTCTTGTTTACTGCTTTTCGTCTTTTCCCAGTTACTCTTTCCTGTCTTTGCTGGGCAATCACACTTTTTTTTTTTTTTTTAGTTTCGTGAGAGTAATATCTAGTACAGAAATATTGATACTTCCTAAAGCATATTGCCAAAAGTATGCGGACACCCAAAAAGCTTGTTGAGTAGTTAATTTCAAAATAATGGGCCTTAAAGGGATAGTTCACCCAAAAATGAAAATTCTCTCAACATTTACTCACACTCATGTTGTTCCCAACCTTTATTACTTTTTTTCTTTTGCAAATCACAAAAGAAGATATTTTGAAGAATGCACTCTTAAATTAAATCATGCACGTCATGGCGTTTGGTCATGTGACATGCGAGAGCCACTGAGGTTTGCTGTTAGTTGATGTTTGAGGTGCTGCCATATTTGATGTAGTCTGTGAATGCATGTGTTGATAAATGTTTTAATTTGAGTAAAGTTCTGCAAAATATCTTCTTAATATTTATATAATTATGTAAATATAAATATATTTAAATATAACATTTACATATTTAACTATAATTATTTAACTATTAATATTACAAAATATATATATAATACAAACAAAGTGATTGTGCGGCTTCACATGACTTGGAATCTATACAATCGTATGGATTCATTTCTAACTTTTATGTCCTTTTTTGGAGTTTGAAAGTTTTGGGGCCCATTGATTTGTATTGACAAAAACAGTCTTCAAAATATTTTCCTTTGTGTTCCACAGGTTTGAAATGTCACGAGGGAGAGTAAATGATGACAAAATGTTCATTTAATAGGCATTTGGACTAAAAGCAATCGTCTGGGAAAGGATTTCCACTATTTTACATGGATTGCTTGCATTCAGACAAGTGATGTTTCACTTATTCCCAAAGGTGTTCAGGTCTGGATTTTCTTTACGCCAGTCGAGTTCTACCACACCAGACTCCATAAATCCTTTTTATATGTACCTCGTATTTTTATGTTGGAATTAAAAAAATACCTCAGCAAACTTGCCATAAAGTTAAAACCACGCAGTTCCCTATAATGTCATTTAATGGTGAGGCATTCAGATTTCTCTTTTGAAGAGATCAGGTATTGTGATTTCTGTGAGCCCTTTCTCTGCTTTGCGGTACCTTCAGTACAGACAGGATCATGTCCACAAGATGGTGATATTGACCAAAATACAGGATGATTTTTAGTGGCCTGACTTAATAAAAAATTATATGCCTTCAGGTCCTCCTGGGAAATTCCTCCTTACAAGTTTGGAAGTCACAATTACAATGTAACATATTTTTGTTTGAATAAAAAAGACTTATTAGGCAGCTTCCTTTTTTTACTTCTTGACAAAGACATACTTTTTTTTAGCACTTTAACAAAATGAGGAGCAAACAGGGAATGATGGGAAATGTAGTTTTATCACTTAAGCTGTCTCGTCATAAATTGGCTAAATGATTTTTTTCTGGCAAGCTTTATGATATTCTTCTTCAACAATACACAAAATGCACATTGTAAAGTAAATCTTCACACTGAATACTTGTATGAATACACTGGTACACAAAAAAAGACTTCTTTAATCTTTATTTATGTCTTGTTTTCCAATAAAATTGTCAAAACATCCTCAAGCATAACTGTGTAAGATTATTAGATTTCGATAATTTGATCAAATAAGACTCTTGGAAGTTTATTTTTCTTTTATATGGCAGATTGTTTTAAACATAAACCTCTTAAAATTTTCTTAAGACTTTAAAAAAATATAATATTGCAAATTCAATGTATATTCTTTCAAATTATTATTTTATTTTGTAAAGTTTTGCTTCAAATAAATGAATTTTCTCATATATATATACCAAGTGCATATATATATAATGATTTTGCTGTGTATTTACGATTTTTGAAAGTAAATAAATGGCTAATTACCTTTGAGTTTTTCTCAAAATGTTTTAATATGATGCATATGAACTTTCAATATATTATCTAGTATATATTCTTATTATATAATGATTTGCTTCAAATAAGTGTGTTTTCTTTTTAGTGTATTTTTAAGTTTTGTTTTGTGATATTAATGTGCACTCGTCGCATACATATAATCATTCTAGCTTAACGCAGCAATATCTTTGATTGAAAAAATAACTAATTAGAGTTGCTTGCCATCATGCATACAAAATTCAGCCCATTTATCATCGATTATTAAGTGTCTATACATTCACCTCTGTCCATATTTCCCTCGACTGGCTGCAAACGGTGAAGTATATGCTAACAAACTGCCAGTGTGTGTCTCCTGTGTTGTTTGTAAAGTCTCAGAGGAGTAAGAGTGTGGAGTGTGGGTCAGGCTGGTTCAGTGGCTCTGAGCCCAGACGCCCAGTGCGAGGGGAAGGGTTCAGGTGTGTGCTGACCCAGGCCTCCGCCGGGCCGTGTGTAAAGAGGTCACGACCCATTGTGTGCACCAAGGGTCCATACTGATGTTCGCCCTGTTGCTGGGCTGCTGGTTCAGTCTGTAAAGCATGTTGAGTTAGAAAGTTCCTGGAATCTAAAAGAGTTCAGAGAGTCCAGTCCAATCACAATGAGATTGTTTTGTCTTATAGTGTGCAATCATTTACTTTCTGTTGTCAAGATGCTGTTCATCAAATATCTGTTTAGAAACATGATAAATAACCTGATATTACCCATTAGAGGATAGTCAATGCATTTCGCTGAATGATAATTATTTATTTATGCATCGATCTGGGAGTCGCAAAAAATTGACCCGTCATTAATGTTTATTCTCCGATGCCTTTCTTCTCACATTCCATCTACCTTGAAAGATTCATAACCACGGTATCAATACAGCAAGAACAATTTATCATCCATATTCTACAAGGACACCGCACTCCTTTATCCTAACCCCAAAACTTCAGCCGGGAAACAGATAACTAGCGTTACCTCCAGACTTTCAGACTGTTTTCGTTTTGTTTTATTGTGCTGGTTGGGATTGGTATTGTATTCATTGATCAAAACTCCCCCAAGAAAGTAAAAAAACACTTCTGAATTTAAACATTTCACGAGTCTTTGTTCTGAGAGGTTTTAATGATTGTGACAAAGTATATAAGAAAAAGCATTTTTATTACATCATTGTTTATTTAACAGCCATTTTGATTAAGGGTCTTATGTCCATATAAACAGAGTTGCAATATATGTAATGCAGTAAACTGTAATGGTGTGAAAACCCTGCGGAAGTGAAAGGTGCGGAAATCACTTGAGGCGGAATGATGTGAGAGGTCAACAGAGGGTCACAGATTCAGCAAAGATGTCAGAAAAGGGAATTTAAATGTGTGTTAACAATGCCTTGCACTTGTGCAAGTATTATTTTTACATCACAAATTGTCATAATTTAGAAATAAAAGGCATTTTTCTTACCCTGATTGAAGCCCTTTGATTTGAACGCTTTGTTTTAAGGGGCGTGTCAGACTTCAGTGTAAACGCCCACTGCTGTTATTGGCTAACATCTTTGCATATGAAATAGCTAATTATTACATGTGGAACTCTCTCAAAAACGTTTAGCACATTTTTACCATTAATGTCAAGGTTAAAAAAGTAAAAGTCTCTTTTCAAAGCCTGCGCAGAAATTGCGACTGATTTACCAAAGATTCCCCAGTGAAATGTACCGAATACATATAATAATTGCTCAACTGAGACATTCAACATTGTTAAAAATAAATTACCACATTCCTAGCATTATCCTTTGGAAGGTAATGTTATTTTTAGTCCAATTATCCTGTATCGCTCTTCTCTCCACGTCATCTCACTAACACGCCAATGGGCGGGGCCAAAGTTGTAATGATTAAGTAGGCGTTTATTTTCTTCTCCAGAGACGTTTTTTTTCTGGGCTTGGTTACAATAAAAGCTGTTTTTGGACTAACGGGGAAGTTTTCAGTTCTGAAATTACAGGATATTCTTATAGTATGATGAACTCTTATATGTCAAAAGCTCAAAAGCTAGATTTCTGAATTCATAACACCTTTAAAGGTTAAAGATAAAGCTTATATTTAAATGAAATAATAATCTCATATAGTCTTAGTCTTTGTCATATTGTCATTGTAATAGTCATTGTCAATACAAGATCTCGACAAAAAAAATGTATGCACCTCTAATAAATGTTGTGATGTTTTTCCATCAAGAGGTGCATCAATGTTTGGTCAAGATCTTGTAATGACAATGCAAGAGTCCAGCACTCTCTAAAGTCTCCTCCTGCACATCCCGAAGACTTTCACTGAATTTAAGGTCTGGACTCAGAGGTGTCGATTCATGTGTGAAAATGATTCTTCATGCTCCCTTCCAATGAGGAATCCTGATGAATCTTGACATTGTCATCCTGGATGGCCGGGATGTGTCTTCCTTCTGTACATGGTTTAAGAAATGAAAAGCTACACACTCCATCAATTAGTGTTAGAATAACTGTTGTCAAACATATAAAATGCTAGACACATAATAATCCCAACAATAATGATCCAATCATTGACTCTTAAGAATTTACCTGTTTAAATCAAAACAGCAACTTTTTTGTTGTTGACCGGCAGTGTATATATAACTTAAAGATTGCTTAAACCTCAACAGTATAGCTATAACTGGGGACACAGACTGTTATTATGTGGAATGTAACTGATTTTGATCTTTTTCAATATGCTATTTATTGACGCAGCCAAGTGCATTAGATCTGAAAGCCTGCCCATATCCACTGAGAAGTAGCGAGTTGAGTTCACGCAGTCAGACAAATGAAGACAGATTAAGGTCTTGCCCTTGCATGGAGCGCTCTGCTCAAATACATCATTACGGAGACAAACCTCATTTGTTTAGTTCTGCAGCCAAAACAGGGGCTTTAGATTTAGCATTGGAACTTATTACAAAGATCCATAGTTGATTTTTCAGCTTTGTTAGACATTGACTTCTCTCTTCCTCGGTTCCTTTCATTTTGTAACTTTCTGGAGTCATTCAAGGACGTCAAGTTCCTCAAGTCTGGGTGAGGGGGGTGAGGGGGGTGAGGGGGGGGGGGGCACCAATTGGTCCACGAGGGCGAACTGTACAGCTACGTCTCAAACTAGTCACTTGCTAGAAGCTAGGCAATTGGCTTCGGCTAGAAGCCTGGCAATTGGCAAAGCCTGGCTGTTGCACCTGGTCCTCAAAAGGCATTATTTGGCTACCTTTTGTGCCCACACGGTGTGACATATTGCCCTCAAGCACTGACCATCTGACCAGGGAAATAACTTTTCACGCTAGGCTAATTATAGTAAAGTCTTGTAAGGATTTATTGCCGTCACTCCCTACTGGGGACATGATCGGTGGAAAGACGATTTAGAGATGTGAAAAAAACACAGGGTTATTCAAAGGAAAGCTCATGGGCCGCAAAAACAGAATCACTTTAGATGCAATGCTAATGTTATGCGGTTTTAAAATGTTTTATGTTAAAATCAAAATGGTCTTGGAAATACACTCTTTGGATTCATGTTGATTCCAAACAGTTTTGAAAACATTTATAACCATTTTCAAGAACAGCTTCAGTTTAATGTTACGGAAATAAAAAATGTAAAATTACACGTTAGTGTACACATCTTAAATATTATTTTCAAAAAGGTTTTAATATTGTTTTTCAAAGTAAAAATTCCCCCCCAAAAATTTGGGAGTCGCATGACAACCTTAACCAACCTTGACTTGTCATAAAAAGGTCAAATTATCTAATATTTTAAGGACCACTTACAGTAAGGTCTGTCCTGACATGACTTTGTTGGCATGAAATACATTTTTACATCAGCCCTTAAACACATTTTTCAGAATCTGGCCAGATTTAAGCATAACAAACGATCACTGTCATTTATAGATTAGATATAGTTTTTTATGTATTTAATTTTATTTGGTTGCACCAAAGGACTTTTTTTCCAGAAAAAAATAATTGTAATAATTTTTATTTTAAGTTATTTAAAGTAAAATATTATTCCAAACTACTTAATTTTTTTCATTGTGATATCAAGACAATTGCATGGTATAGTAGAAATGGTTTATTCAAGTCTTCCACATCACATAGGCCACAAACCATGGCTGAATGCGTTTGAGTATTGTTGATATATAAAACATACAGGATACCATGGCATCACTTCCACTGCCATGCTAACATTGCCCATTAGCTTAAAACCAGTTACACGCTAAAGATAACACCAAGATTGTGCGCATAGATGTTGGGAAAGAGACCAATGAAGACAAAGCACTTTCCCTGGTTCGACTCCTATTGATCTAGGAAGCAAAGGGCTTAAGGTTACGGCTCTGTCTAAGCTCAATCCAGGCATGAAATGGTCCCTAGATGCCGTTTCCATCTGAAGCCAAGTTCTTAGCTGCCGTGTGTTTCTCTGGGTTGTGCAGACCTGTCCTTGAACTCCGCTGGAGGTGAGAAGACTAATTTTCTCTTTAAAAAGTTGTGAGGAAAAAAATGATCCTCCAGTGAGTCTCTGGTGTAAACGAGAGTCTTGAGGTGATATAAAAAGACGAAAAAGGTACAAAGTGGGGTTTAACCAGAGCGCTACGTTTGTTTTTTTTGTATGGCTAAGTTGCGCATCGATGCGTCGCATACCCCCAGCTAACTCCGGAGCAACACATTTCCATTATTCAACCTCATTACCGCATGGCAATAAATAAAAACACGGCATCTAAAAATAAAAATGACTTGAATTAATTAAACTTTGACTCAACTAACAGAAACAGATGTGTCCTATTTAGACTAATATCAACTTTATCTAGCGTGTGAGTTGGTAGAACTAGTGATTGATAGTGTCTGTCACAGTTAGAGCCGTAAAACCGGCTCTAACTGTGATACTTTTCCATAATTGTACACCACCGAAATATCGCAGACGATAGATCTCTTATATTCCTTTATTCAAACACCATCGATTGAATAGAGTGATCAGAGACGTTGCCCTCTGAGAGGGAGATTAGGGCTCGGCTGACACATGGAAGGCGTGCTGGACTTTGATGATACGCTGCGTATCCTTTTGGGCTTTCAAACAACACGGAGCGCGAGCGCACTACCTCGCTCAGCTGTCTGGAGAACAATCATTCGCTACAAAGCACTGTCAAGGCTTCAGCGAGTTGAAACATCAGCCCAGCCGGTTGCTAATTCAAGCAGCCCTGCCTGGATCTCACAGTGGGCTTTCACATCCAAATTCCCACGAGCGATTAACGGCGTTTTTAGAGGCCGTGTTGTGGAATTATTGAAAACGATGGACCTCATGGATGGGGGTGCTAGCTATATGCTAATCATACGTTTACAGGTTTGGCGATCACTGTATTAGGTTCGCACAAGCTCTTTTTCTACTGACAGGGTGGCGGGACTCAATAGAGTGCATTAGTGCCCACCCACTTTTTCAGTGGCGTTTGTTCCGGAAGTATTTTTTTCATTCATTTCTCCCATTGGGATTTTAAAAAAGCCTTAAAGAGTTGTAAACCATGAACCAAGCCGCTACAAGGTGAATCATAACATCAAAAATATAAAGGTGCAGTACAAGACTCAATGGCTTTGAGGAAAATAACTACAATCCCATGAAGCATTGAGAACAACATATAATAAAGTTACAAATGGAGAAATATAAAACTACTATGTTGATTTTATATATAGGCAAGGCAAGGCAAGTTTATTTATACAGCACATTTTATACACTATGGTAATTCAAAGTGCTTTACACAGAAAGGAATTAAAATAATCACAAAATAAAACTGGTTTTGAAGTGCAAGTTTCTGAAAACAATACCGTTATCATCATAAAACGGAAATTTGTGAAAACGGTGACGTCATGCATATTACGTGTTCAGTCTATAGTCGTAGTAGTCCTAGTGTTTCTTTACAAAGTCACATCGCCAACTACTGGCTTGGCAAATACATCGTTTTTAGTTGTTTTCACAGATCAACGAACGGGGATTGTTCTGACAATGTTGTTGTCCGTACGCAAAAAAAAACGCAAAAGGAAAAACGTTCCATTTTTAGTACATTGTTGTCATGTAATCGTACCCTTAATCATCATTGTAGGGATAAAAACAAACATGAAACTGTTGCATATGACCATTATATCAAAAACTGCTTTTGATTGGATAAAGAATCCAAATAAAATCATTTTGAATGTTTTTTCTTTCTTCAAAACTGTGTTAAATGTCTGTTCAAAGGCTGGATATGTTGTAAGCCATCCAGTTACTCGTTCCAGCAACATTTACTATCTATTAAGGCTTACATTATGATTTAATGTTGATTTAAGATTTTGCAGATGCTGTTTTTTTCTCTCCTCGTCTTCTCACAGAAACAGGAGTGAGAAGTAAAAGGCATGTGACAGCACTTTTTATGACAATTACCTTTAGGGTCAAAGTAGTTAACCCGGCGAAATTATCCATGGCCACCTCCACACTCAGTCTTCAAAACAAACCAGTGAACATAAAGAGGTTTTTTTTAGCCTCTGGCTTTCGCCAACTGCCATTACAGAGAAAAAGAGGGTGCTAAGTGCGTAACAGAGGAGGGCAGGTGGAAACTAATTCATGCCTGAGGCGATCCGTAGAACATGGATCATTTCTCCTCGCCTGTTTTCTTCTTTTTTGACGGAGAACTGGGCATGCTGTGGTGAAACAGATCAATTCGTAAGTGATACAGGAAACTGTATCATAAATGCTGTGGGGCTACATGTTCTTTACACCCCTAAACAGGATGAATATCACAAAATTGAAAGAAACCAGTCGTTTTCTATTTTTGCACATTTCCCACCCACATTTTAATTATAATAATAAAAAATAAAATACAAACTTTTTACACACATCATTCTCATTAGTGTAACCGAAACGTATTATAGGCCTATATATATTTTAAAGATTTGTATTTATTTATGTCTCTAATTTTGACTTAATTTGAAACAATAAATAAAAAATAAAAAATGTAATAATATACTGTCATGACAGTAATGATAATCTCTTTGAAAATAATTTCAGATTTTAATATTTTAGAACATTTTGTTTTAATACTAAAAAATACTAATAATGTTGTACTAAAAAGACTTGAAGTTTTCCCCAGACTGTCAACCCTGTTATAGTAATAACGTCCCCTTATTAAAATGATGTACAGATATTGACATAATCTTTTCAGGATGTGAATTTTTTCAACAACAAGTGCTATTTAATATTTTGTTAGGTTTGCCAGTATAGGGAATGATCATGAATAGTCAACCCTGTTACCATGATTGTGTAAAGTAAAAAAAGCTGTAGATATAGCACCATTATTGATTCTCTAATAAACAGCTTGAGTGTCATGACCTTGAGCACAAGGCTAATATCAACTTAGTTAATGCCAATTCGTAACTATTTAAAAAAAATGTGCGAATCAGTGGCTAATTTGTATGAATTTGTATGATCTCATTCATAAGATTGGCTTATGCCTCACTGACGGTTAGGTTTAGCAACGTAGGCCTTAATTTTTTTTTTATTGTACGGAAATATACAAATCACATGTGCAAATTCATAAGAAATTGCGTAAAATAGTTACATTTACTCATGAGATCGTGTTGGCTAATATATAGCAGCTAAATTAACCAACATTTTCAACCCTGTAGATTTTTTCAACAACTGTAATATCTGTAACCATCAGCATTAAAATTCTATATTGTATGACAAACTTCCAATAAACACATTAGAAGGTTTAGTGGCTAAACAAACTTTAAAACTGTCAACCCTGTTACTGTCAGTACTGGAACTATCTGGTTTATTTAATGATGCATTACAGTAATGAGTATATATGTGGAACAATGTGCTTAATTGTCATGAATTTAATGTCACAATGCTAAACTTCTTAAAGGGATAGTTCATCCAAACGTGTAAATTACGTCATCATTTACTCACCATCATGTCGTTCCTAACCCATAAGACTTTTGTTCACCTTCGGAACACAAATGAAGATTTTTTTTAATGAAATCTGAGAGATTTCTCTCTGTGACTTCAAGTTTGACTTTAAGAAGTTCATAAAGAGATCGCTAAACTAATCTATATGAATTGAATGGTTTAGTCCAAAATGCTCTAAAAAGACACAATTGCTTTATATGATAAACAGATTTAATTTAGGCTTTTATTCACATATAAACATTCATAAACGCACACATCAGATGTGGAAAATGGATGTGCTTGGACATCAAGCATGTTCGCTTGATGTGCGAGAACCAATGAGGTTCATTATTGTATTACACAGCACTTTTGAGTTTCAGCAAGAACCAATGATGTTCATTCTCGCTTATCAAGCAAGTATGGTTGAGCTTATATAAATATTACCATATTTAAGTGCTGTATGTTTGCTGTTCAATGTTTATATGTGATTAAAAGCCTAAATTAATTCATCATATAAAGTGATCATATCTCTACAGAAGTCTGGGATTAAACGTCTCGATTCATATGGATTTATTTTACGATCTCTTTATGAACATTTTGAAACTATCAGAGGTTTGATGCGGGGACAGAAATCTCTTTGCACAATTTATTTGCATTCTGAAGATAAACAAAAGTCTTACAGGTTTGGAACGACATGAGGGTGAGAAATTAATATCAGAATATTTCATTTCTGGATAAACTAACCCTTTAAATAGTCCTAATAATAACTGGGTCTGGATGGATGTAATGGGTTATGCTACATCTGTTCAACAGAAGAAGAAAAAATAGTTTCTGCAAAAAGAGTGTAGAAATAATTGAATGAAAGTTCAGATGCAGGCAATTTTAGACAAGACAGCAAATAACTATTCTGTAATTAAATCATTTGTATTGCAGGCCTAAACGTCCAAAAAGAGAAAATAAGAGACACGGCGTGTAATCTTTTCTCCCGAGTTTTGAACCGCATGCGTCTGCTTTGCGTTTCTTCTTTTGACTTCTTGCTGACATTGAAAAGTTATCTGTATGCATAATGTCTACATCCATTAGAAAAAACAACATTACCTTCTGCAAAATGGTGGATTCAGCATGGCAGATGTGTCTTCTGCAAGAAAATAGAAGTGTTAATAAAATATGAAATTAGTTACTGTCGGGGTAAACAACAAACATCTCACTTCTTTCTGATATAGTGTTAGAATCACAAAATGACATTAAATATCTAGAACATATTTCATATTCCTCCCTGCCATTTTGTGCCGGTGATCATTTTTAAGTGGGGCTTTTGAGTGTTTTTTTGCCACCTCTGTCACAGAACTTTCACTTATTATGTTGATAGCGGCAAAATTGAGCTTTTGTGTTCGTGTTTTTTGTGTATCGACTGTGTGAAGTGCAAGGCTTTACAAAACACACCGTCTCCCTTCGGCTGCGAGAGACTGTGCTGACTGGGAGGAAGAATTATACATTTTGGGGGAGCTGAATCGATGTAATTAAAATTTGCCTCCGCTTTTGTGGATCTCCTTCTCGTTTCAAAGTGGGAACCTCAGCAAAGTTCTTGTTTTCTTCAGCCCTCAAAACTGCATCAATACTATCGTCACTGACAGCCTGCTTGCGAACTTCACAGGCTGCCGTTTGTAAGACAAAACATCTGTTTAGGTCAGCAATATGACGGCTGTGATGGGGTGATGATCTGTTTATTGCTCTCCATCAGAGCCAATAAAGGTTGCTTTTGTGTTACGCATTCCGAATGCGCGTCTGGGAGCTTTTGCGTATACGTTTACAAAACAATCTCATTTCTGCATGGTTGCCTTTCTTAGAAAGGGTTGGAAGGATTGTTCATCCGTTTTATTGATAAGATTAAGCACACAGATGATTCGCAATGAGAAAGAATGCAAACAAGAAATTGCATTATTAGCCTCACTGTTGTTCATATTTATACTGACTTGAAGAAACCCGTAACACTACACTTTTAAAAACGAAGGCTCTTTATTGGCATCAGTGATTCCATGAAGAACCTTTAACATCCACGGAACATTTCCACTGGACAAAATGTTCTATATAGTGGAAAAAGTTGCTTTAGATTATTATAATGTACTCCACACTCCAAAAAATGGCTCTCTCTGATTGGTTCTTTGAAACCCAAAATGGATCTTCAGTGGCATCACTGGGGGAAAAAACCTTTTGGAACTTTTATTTTTATGAGTGTAAGCATTAAACTGAGTGTAATTGCACTATTTTTCACACAGACATGGATAACACATCCAATAATGTGGCTTGTTTATTTAAAATGTTCTTCAAATCAATGTGTTGCTTTGATGGTTCTTGGTTCTAAAGAAAAAAATCTTGGTTGAGAACTACATTTATTTGAGGAAATGATGCAGGCCTACACAGCTTTTTGAACAAGAAAGAAATGTAGGATGGGGCTTGATTTTGGGGAGTTGATTGGATGGTTGTGGTTTGCTATTGGTCGATCTCATTTGAGTGACAGGTTGTCCCGCCACACATGAATAAAAATAAATAAAAACAATGATGTGCACGGATAAATCATTTATAAACACTGCAATATTGCATTAAAAAAAAGAAAAGAAAAAAGAAATCCAGTCATTTTTATTTCCAGTCATTTTTTTTAATTTCATGACAAAAAAAAAAATCACGATTTTCACGTGAATTTGCCTGGATCGTCCAACAGAAATCTGCTTGGTTTAAGGGCCCACTGAAGTGGCTTAAAATGTGCAGCATTATTCAATGTGTTAAAGGGATAGTTCACTTTGAAATTAATTTTTTGATATGTTTTAGCTTACCTCAAGGGCATCCAAGATGTAGGTGTCTTTGTTTCCACAGTATTTTCAATTTTGATATTTTTAGGTCAAACCGTTCATGTCTAACAGTCATATCATGCAGGTCTATGGGGTCCACCTCAAAGAGCATGCACAGAGAAGTCCAAATTAAACATGATTTAATGACTCGTAAATGTACAGTAAGTACACATTGATGGCCTAAGACATGAAACGAGCGGTTTGTGTGAGAAAACGAACAGTATTTATATCGTTTTTACCTCTTGTAACACAGCCATGTCCAAGTGATCTGAGGGCACGAGCGCATCCTGGTATGTGACGTGTGTGCAGATTAGTGCATAGAAATATATACACTAGATGTCGCATTAAAGACATTCGTTCCAATGAACTGCCGTAGCCAATGTAACATCTAGTGTATATATCAATGCACCAGTCTGCGCACACGTCACACAGAAGGATGCGCTCGCGCCCTCAGATCACTTGGACGTGGCTGTGTTACAAGAGGTAAAAACGATATAAATACTGTTCGTTTTCTCACACAAACCGCTCGTTTCGTGTCTCAGGCCATCAATGTGTACTTACATTTACGAGTCATTAAATCATGTTTAATTTGGACTTCTCTGTGCATGCTCTTTGAGGTGGACCCCATAGACCTGCATGATATGACTGTCAGACAAGAACGGTTTGACCTAAAAATATCAAAATTGAAAATACTGTGGAAACAAAGACACCTACATCTTGGATAACCTTGAGGTAAGCTAAAACATATAAAAAAATTATTTCAAAGTGAACTATCCCTTTATTGTAATTTCCACTGAAACAGGAAGACAGGGGCGGGTCATATCGAGCAGCTCCTCCCCTTTTTAAAAATAGCCAATAGCCCTTTATTTATATCACAGCTCGGCCAGAGCCGTGTAGCTCAGTAAAGCTGCATTTGACTGCCACGGTCTAATAGATACCCATTTTAGTTTTAGTTAGGCGGTTATTTTAGTTTAGTTATGTGTAGTTTGAGAAGTGTAATTTATGTTGGTGCATGGCACCGGTGTTATCTCTTCTACTCGTCAGTGATAGTGCTTTAATCCTAAGAGAGTCTGTCTAACCGTTACTCGCGCATTTGATCCGCTCTGTGCTATCGTGTCTCTGGACCGGAGCAGACTGTGTGTGCGCTGCGGCGTTTCCAGTGACACTAATGTGAAACCAGGCTTCATTCGGCCTAATGGAAAGCATATTTACACTGTCTGAATCGTTCTCTATCCCCTATAGTGCACTATGAGTGAACGATTTCAGCCGCAGCTTCAGCATCTATTTATGATGTAGGGGGCGGGACGCTTCAGATTATAGAGAGCATTTGATTGGACAGAAAATTTGAGTGCAGAGTGATGCCATCAAAATTGTTGATCCATCTTTGCGGAAGTGAGAGACTGGAAGTTTTGAACGCTTATTTCTTCTAAATGCAAATTTTGTCATAGTTTTGGAGCACACTAGCTTATAGATAGCAGTAAGGCTAACATATTCATACTAAAAGCCAAAAAAAATTCAATTTTGATTTCATGGGGACTTTAAAAGTGAAGCGTAAGCAGTGTTTTGTGTTCACTTTACACTATTGACAATGCAGTAATGGATTGCAAAATTGTGTTAGCTTTCTGACTGTGCTGTAAGACCTACAATGAATTAGTGATACTAATGTAATGTCATTTTAATTACATACTGAGTCTCTATTTTAATTACTTCACAGACACAGTCTCCATTTTGAATATCAATTTTTCATCGTCATTCCAGCCAAGAATAACATCCATAAATTTTTTGCTAGACTTTTCACAAATATCTCCAGTTCATCATGAGATGGTCTGTCCAGCTTGTCTCAGTGAGCCACAGTAACCAAAGGGGGCGGAGCTTAGTGACGGGTCAACTTTAACCTTTATGGAAGCCCATCAGGCCCTCTCTTGGTTTCTGAGTCAAAGGTCTTGGTTGTTAGGCATATATTTACTTCTAAGTTCCTCTCCATAGACATCCTGTATGGTCGACTCTACTACTTCCCTCCTCGAGCGTCTCTTCTTTGGCCCGCGCACCTGTCCTACACCGTGGTGATTTATGACTTGTGTGTTCTTCATATGCTGGATCGGGGCTCAGTTCCCGTCAACGGCGAAGCCTCATGTTCGCCGTGGCAATGGTAAGAACACCTCTCGCAACAGATGCTAGGGTTCGGTTTAAAAAAACCTTCTTTTGTGGGGCCCTGGCGCTCGTAATTAGCAGCCGGGGCCGCGATGAAGACTCAGAGCCTGTCAATGGAGCCTGTTAAGTGGGTTCAAAGGGAGAGCGGACTGGCGGATCCTTGAGATCGGAGCTGCAGTTCAGGGGCTTCTGGTTCGGCTCATCTTTGTGGCTTCCCCTCACGTTCCTCCAGCCCTTCATTTTTATCACGTATAATTATAATTCGACTTTTCACTCTTCTTAGCCTCCTAATCGGTCAATTATGGTGTAACACAATATTGATTTGTTCCAGGAGAGGCCATTACGGATGCGCGCGCTGGAAATCAGCTATAAGCACTCTAATATGATAAATGTTTTAATCCCAGGTTTCGTTAATGTGCCATCTCAAGCTGCTATTAACTGCCAAATAAATGGTTAAATTAAACTAGTTTGGCTTTTAGACATATGAGCTCCTGGATCGGCTTTCTCGAGGCATTTCGGCTTTGATGTTGAAAAGCGCCCTCTGTGTATTATTCCACGTCGTGAAATTCATCACATTTAACACGAGTCTGATAAATCATCACACTTGCTGTGGGATAACAGCCATTAGACAAACGTGGGATCTAAAGCAATCACTCCGCATAAACAAAAAGACAACAGGGTTTCATTTTTCCAGATACACAGGTGAATGTACTGTGTTTCTTCAAACTTTTTAGCACTGTAAGGAACTTAAATTTTCTTAAAACTCAACTCTACTAACTTTGTTTAATGTAATTGGTTTACCATACAATACAGCTCTGGAAAAAATTTAGGAGACCACTGCAAAATTAGCAGTTTCTCTGTATTTATATATGTACAGTGTCTGTTTGATTTATTCTACAGACTACTGGCAACATTTGTTCCAAATTTCAAATAAAAATATGGTCGTTTAGATCATTTATTTGTAGAAAATGACAACTGGTCAAAATAAATAAAAAATGTTTTCAGACCTCGAATAATGCAAAGAAAAAAAGTTCATATTCACTTTTAAACAACACAATACTAATGTTTTAACTTAAGTAGAGTTCAGAAATCAATATTTGGTGGAATAACCCTGATTTCCAATCACAGCTTTCATACGTTTTGGCATGCTCCCCATCAGTTGGTCACATTGCTGTTGGCGACTTTATGCCAATCCTGGGAAAAATTCAAGCCGCTTGGCTTTATTTAATGGCTGGTGACCCTTTTACATACATTCTAGAGGTTTGTATTGGGGTTCAGGTCTGGAGATCTGGTGGTCCTCCATCCACAACTTGACTGGCCTGGCTGTGTGGACTAGAACATTGTCCTGCACTAAGAAAAAAACAATCCTTCGAGATGGAGAACATTGTCAGAGCAGAAGGAAGCATGTTTTCTTTCAGGATAACTTGTTCGTGGCTTGAGTTATGTATCCCTCGCAAGATGTATCTGCTCGACACAGTCATCTCATTGGTAAACAAGAAATCTAACCATTTTGACTAACCAAATTATGAGTGTGGCGGAAATAACGCCATTATTTGATAATAAATGAATACAGAAGAGCATCTCTGCACGCACAACACGCAGAATCTTGAAGCAGACGGGCTTCAGCAGCAGAAGACACACCGGTGACACTCCTGTCAGCTAAGAACAGAAAATTCCCTCGGGACACCAAAATTGGACAACAGAAGATAGGAAAAACATGCCTGGTTTGATGAGTCTCTGCTGCTACATGAAAGTATGGATCCATCCTGGTGGTGTAATGGTGTGTTGGATATTTTCTTGGCACACTTTGTGCCCTTTAGTAGCAACTGACCATCGTTTAAACGCCACAGTCTACCTGGGTATTGTTGCTGACCATGTCCATCCCTTTATGACCACAGTGTATCATCTTCTGATGGCCACTTCCAGCAGGACGACACTCCATGTCTCAAAGCTCAAATCATCTCAAACTGGTTTCTTGAACATGAGTGAGTTCACTAAACTGAAAATGTCTCCACAGTCACCAGATCTCAATCCAAATAAACCATCTTTGGGATGTGGAGAAACGGGAGATTCGGATCATGGCTGTGCAGCCGACAAATCTGCAGCAACTGCGTGACGATTTCATGTCAATATGGACTAAAATCTCGGAGGAATGTTTCCAGCATCTTGTTAAATATGTGCCATGAGGAATTAAGACAGTTCCAACCCGGAACTAGAAGATTTTATAAAACAAAACTCTGTTTAGATTATTAGTTTTTAAATATGGATTATATGTTTGAAAATCTGGATCTACTACCAGGGTAATTCACTAATATCTAGGCATTTGATAAAAAATCATAGTTGAGGAAATACCCTTGTGTGTAAAGCCGTCACAGCAGTAAGCTAGCAGCATGCACATTGTTTCAGCACAGTAACAGGAACAAACACAGAATGGGAGCATGTGGCCGCGTGTCAGAAGCCCGTGGCGCCCCTGCCTGGGCTGAATACGTTGCCTGTGTAGGGGCGATGAGCTCCATACGGAGGGCGGTGTGCCTTGGGCCCTGGGGCCATGAGTCTCAGGTCAGCAGATGGGCTTGTGATTATTATTTCCACGCCTCTGTCTTACCTGACCACTTCCCCCTGCGCTTCATGAACAGCTGGTTCACTCGCTTCACTGCAATGCTCCACGGACGGCCATTTTTCTTCTTGTTCTTTACTTTGCACATAATATAAATCTTTACCGTGACCCTGCTCCTGGCTTCATCCACCTGTGTCTTACCTCAGGCGATATCTCCCACTGAGGATTCTGCTTTTTTTCTTCGTCTTCTTCCTCCTCGGCTGAAAGTAAACTCTTTTTTTTTTGTCACACAGAGTATTGTGCCGATATTGTCGAACAGGCAGCGATACCATCTTTGTAATCCAGTGCAGAAAAGTGCTTCGGCGAGCAGGATTCTGGTGAAGGGACTCAAAGGAGGGACATTTGAGAAGAGCAGACCTTTCAAGAGCAGAAGTGATGTTTGCTGTCACTGCTGTATTGTGGTTGTAAATATTTAATCCAAGAGAGATCTTCACATGTAACACACAATAGTGGGGCAGCATAAGCCAAGCCCTCTCAGTCTATTTTATTATTATTATTATTAATATGCACACTAATATAGACTTAAAATACATTAAAATACTACTACTAGTACAACTACTACTAGTGTGCTACTTCACACTTCCTGAGAAAACAGTCTATATTTCAAGTCTATATTTTTGGCCTGTTTCTCAGAAATTTGCATATTATTGTGTGTATTTTTTTAAACTGGAATGAGTCCAGTGGCATAAAATGCCTAAAAGCTAATAGACATGGACTAAAAACCATGTAAAAGAGTTAGTTCACCCAACAAGGACTTCTACCATAATTGACTCACCCCCATGTTGTTCCAAACCTTTACGACTTGTCTTTTGCGAAAATACGAAGGAAGTTGTTTTGGACCCTATTGACTTTCGTTGTATATACAAAACTACTTCAAACATTCATCAAAATATCTTCTGTAATGTTTCAAAGAAGAAAGAAAGTATTAGAGGTTTGGAAAATAGAAGGGTGATTAAGTGATGACAGAATTTTCAACCTGTTAGCAGTGCGGCAGATATCTTATACTTACGCGATATCCGTCGCTTTTCTGTCTGTTTTTTCTTCACACAGGACTATGAGAGGCAGACTGTAGTTTTTTGGATGAATACCCTCTTTATGTGGACCAATTTATCACGCCACAGGGAAAAATGCTCTACATCTACATGAGCACCTGGTGTCCGGGCCCTTTCAACGGAAGAGAGAGAGAGAGAGAGAGAGAGAGAGAGAGAGAGAGAGAGAGAGAGACGTTTTACTCTCCTGCTTGGATTACAACTTGGCTTCGGTTCTGGTTTGTTGCGGCTTCCCAAATGCACTCCTTTGCCAGTTCGAATTAAAAGCTCTTTGACAAAACCGTCAATAAAATGTATAATAAATGATATGTAAAGGAGACATAAACAATTTAAAGGTGGATGTGCGGCAAAGATGAGGGATCAGAAAGTCTGTCTCGAGAGCGCGGTTAAACTTTAATCGCATCTCCATAGCAACATGCAACGTGCTTTATGGGTGGTTGCCTGAGTCTGAGGCCTTTTGTCTCTTTTAGAAATATACAACGTAAACAACAAAGTAGTCCTGATCAAACGTGTTTATCTGCTTGGCCAGTCGTTTTGGGACCTATTCCGATAAAAAAAAAAAAAAAAAAGGTTCTGGGGAGAGTGTTATGGGGGAAAACACAAACCAAACTGCCGGGAAACGTTTAACTGTACAGACAAAGAGAATAGCAACTGCTCTTTATAGCAGCCCCTAGACATCCAATGGGTACTAAAAGACTTGAAGAAGCCAACGAGCCAGTGAGGTAAATATAAAGAGAGAGTGGGAAAGGAGGAAAAGAGCGAGATGTTATTTATTGATAAGGTAAGAAACAACTGTGAGGAAGTGTAGCTTTGAAATGTACAGCGTTCAGAATCGCAGCGGATGCTCTGGCAAGCTGTGGAGGATTTCAAAGACAGCTAGTTTGGTCCATCACTTCATACCGATCGGTACTAGATGACTAAAATGAAAAGACTTGGTTGAATGCGAAAAATTCTGGATAAATCAAACGGAACTGAAAAAAGCTCATTCAGAATTAACCTTCATTTTGGAATAATGATGACAATATTTTTTTTGGAAAATGATTCTTTTTGTCTTTCAGTCCTTTATACATCATTTGGGGCAGAAGATATTTCAGTGTCCGAATATGTCAGAGCATTTCTTTGATGCCCGGTACAGCTTCTTCCGACAGCCCATGGATTCCTATTCCCTGAGAGAGTGTGCTCGGGGTTTCCTTCTCCCTCCCTCCAATATGCACTCCAGGAAAAAAAAAAATGGCGTGGAAATGAATTATGGAAATTTTGATTGGAAACTTGTACAGTGTCCGTGTTTCATTTAGTCTGTCTGCATCCCGGGGCAGTGGCACAGCGCTGTGAGGAACTGAGCAGGAAATATCGCTCCGACTAGCGCGAGCACCTGGAGGCCGGAGAGGCCGCCATTTATCTGCGAGCCTGATGCATGCGCTCGCGCAGGTGTATTTTTTAGTCCTTGCGAGAGGCCCCAGGGCGGTTGTCTTTTTATGCTGATCTTGGACCAGAGTTTTGAAAATGTAGCATCAGGTATCTCATCACAAAAACAGGTTTACGATCAGAGCAAAGGAGGATCCTAAACCCCAGTTCGCGAACTCCTCTGGTACTCAGCCTTCGCTGTGGGGAATTCTTCTCCATAATCATTCGTTTCATCTGTTTGTACTGTACTGCAGTTTGTCTTCTGGCACTTCCAGTAAATGTCGTTGTTTTGAAGTATGTGAAACATCTTGAAGGAGAAAGTGCGCCTTATCAATAGGATTTATTTTGAATTCTCTTTCATTTTGGGCTTTTTGATGCATTTTAGAGATTTTTGATGCGAGTAAATGATGCAAATGTGAGAGCAACATTTCTTCACATCATCCTGTTTCTAACCCAATTCATTTTTTATTTTTTTTTATTAAATATCATCAATTACTTAAAGTTCGCCTAAAAATGAAAGTTTTGTCATTTACTCACCCTCATGTTGTTTTCTTTGACTTCCTTTCATCAGTGGGACACCAAAGGAGAACATACAGTATGAAGCCTATATTTTATGTGACTTGTATTCACTGAATTCCAAGTTATTTCGACAGCTTTGTGTAAGAAACAGTCAAAATTTAAGTTATAATTAACTGAAAATATTTGTTCCCTGACACAAGTAGCAATGCCTTATTTATGAACTACTAGTTCTAGTGAAATCTTGAACGAGTCAGTTCATATAGTTCACAAAACCAGTCTGAGGCTGCATCCGAAACTTGACTTGTTGCCTCTTCAGGCAGCGTTTGCGCACTAAGTTGCCTCACGAAACTGATTTCGAACAGACTTTTTAGGCAGTTTAATGGTTTAATGATCTACAGCAAAATAGAGCGAGCTTTGGTGAAAACTACTATAATAGTAATTTCTCGCTAGAAATGAGAGTTGAGCTTGAAAAAGAAAGATGGCGTCTGATCTACAGTGGAAAACGTTGGTCAAAAGTGTACATTTACACACAAACTGAACAAAAACCTCAACTTTCAGACGCCATCTTTCTTTTTCTCGCTCAACTGTCACAGAATGGAAAGCACAGGATTGTGGGATATCAAAAGCAGTGACAGATACATCTATGCTGCCTTCAAAAATCAATCAGATGAAGGCATCTCAGGAGACAGGAAGTGAAGCTAACTTTGGATTCGGACGTACCTTGATGCCTTCCTGCCTTGGAATGCGTCCTCTGAAGGCAGCAGTTTGCAGGATCTCGGATGCAGCCTAAATGATTTATTTGCGAATCAGACTGATTTGGATCTTGCTGACTCACTGACTTGAAAGCTTGCACCATTTTGTAATTACATAAAGAAAAGAATGGGAATCTTTCAACATTTCTCTTTTTGTATTATGCAGAAGTCATATGAGTGTGGAAAATGATTGATTGATTGATTGATTGATTGATTGATTGACTGACAAACTGTTACTTTTAAATTAAAATTTTTAATTACATTAAAAAGGTTTGTTTTAGGTGTCAAAATACAGGTTCAAGAATATGAATGTTTTGCTGTGTTTTAAGACCAATTGTCTCCTTGGCTTCAGTTCGTTGATTGCGACAGAAATCTGCAGTACTTTGGTTTGTAAGCATTGGTTCTTTCCTTTGATCATTGGTCTCTGATGAAAATGAGAATCTGCTTTTTTTTCTGCCCAGTTTTTAGAGTTTTTATCTATAAGAAAATTGTAAAAACCTGGTTTGCTCTCAATAGGGTCCGAAACAAAATGTAACCCTATAGAGTCCTGCAGTGGTGACGTATGTTTGTAGGACAATAGGATTTTCCCCAGAGGATTATTGTAGAAAATAAGATCTCTGACCAATGAAAGTTTATGATTCTTACATGTTTTGTTCATCTTGATAATCTTCACAAATTAACTCAACCTTTGAAACCTAAATACATTTGCCAAAAGTAAAAAGCTAAAAGTAGGCTATAAACGCACTACACTTTGGTCACATGACTTCAACATCACCACCATTAACCATTATGCCCAGTTGAGATCTATGGTGACCCAAAATTAGCTGTTCTCGCAAGGAATCCCCCAAAAAATCAATAAATTTAGCATTTTGCTAAATAACACATGCAATCTATTGTAGCACCTGACTGCTACAGATTCATTTCAGCATTGATAGTGTTGACATAGAAACACAATAAATCTAAGTCTGAGTAAGTGAACAGCTCGGGGGACGTCACGGGTTGCCATCTCCTAATTATGGTTAGGACATGGCTGTATGAAGTATACACTCGTTGTTTTGGTTGAGGAGGAACTGTAAAAAGCGGCTGCTGTTTGTTTGCGGCACTCTGTGACTGACGTCTGTCTACAAATCTACATAGCCTCATTGAACGCGCTGAAGTCGTGTGAGGTATGAAAATACACGTTGAGAGGCAAGGACATCGGTCAGACCGAATGCAATGAGTGGACAAACATTTTTTTGGTCCTGAGACTTCCACAGAAGATGTATATGCACATGTTTTAATATTTAGACCACTTCAATTGTTGATTGCTATCAGGATGTGAGAGTTTGAACCACTATTACAAAAAGTGTTAAAGTGTTTAAATTGCCTACCCTACCTTTAACTTGCTAACTTTAGTCAATAGGTCACTTATTAACCTTTGTTCTGACAGAGTTAAAGTACCTCAAAATAACAAATTTTGTGTTAGGAGCTAGCGGAGAAACACAGCTACACAAAGTATGGATAGTGAGCTTTCAGCACACATTACCTCACAGCACCCAAGGGCTAGTTATATATTGCGTAAGAAAAGAGGCTCAAAGGAAAGAACATATCAGCCGCAGGTGTGTGTACGTTGGAGCATGAGGCTAATGGCAGTCTGTGGAATTGTTCTGTCTGGGTAAAATGGCACTATTCCCTGAAATCTCTCCAAACAACACCCCTGTGGAATGGTGCAATGGAACGGTCCGTCGCTGCCGTGAAAAAGACAGCTCCTAAAAGCCTTCGCATAAAAAAGTGCCTCAGCAAATGTCCATTTAAATCATGTCATCACTTCTGCACAAGGCTGTAAATATTGAGTGAGCGTAGCTCCAACAGACGTTAAGGCAATAAAGCTTCTCCGATTTTACAAAACAAGAGTTGCTAGTCACTCATGGTTTTGTCAGGGTTTGGATTTGTAGCCACTTCTTGCTCATTACCTGTGCAGTGCCAGAAGGCAGCTGTGAAATTGATTAGGACTGTATTTTGGGCCTGTGTTCTTTCAAACATGAGTTATGATTTCACTCAGATGTAATGTTGAAGTGAGGATTTAATTTTACACAGACGGTATGTCACCGCTGTGACATGATGACCATAAAACGACTGTCCTTTGCTCAAGGTGGTTTAAACGTAACTTAATTATGTCTAAAAACTCTGTTTCTGTGAGGGTGCAACTCCATTCGAAAACAAGAGAATGTTTGTCAGTGTAATGAAGTTCAAAGCTTTTTGATTTGTTCTCTCATGTTTGAAAACCACATTTAAATATCTAATTTCAAAGTACCCAAATGACCATGAAAGCTTTTTTTGTTGTTGCACAAATACGAGTTTAGATGTAAACTTTAAGTCACAAAGTCATTATTTAAAGTGAAATTTGAGAAGTGAAACCATGTAATGCCATAGAAGCTGCTAAACCCATTAAAGCTGGTAACTTCCTCATTGTAAGCACAACATAGTTTCATAGCATAATGCAAAGATTCCAGCATCGAAAAATATGTCTGTCAATCCAATACCAAACTTAAAACTGCTACGCAACATGACAAAATCACAGCCAATCACACTTTATTTGAAATGAGATTGTTAACCAATGAGGTTTCAGAGTAGGCGATGCTACCCAGCACAACAACTCAGAAATAGAAACCAAATTCTCGCGAAAAATGTCATCTCGTCATATTCAAGTAGATTTAGATTAGATACAGACAGGAAAAACTCCAAAACGGTGTGAACTTGAAAAGGTGGGCGGTACCTCCAAAAGGGGTGGAGTCTCAACACGCAAAGACTTTTGCTAATGCCAAATGCCGTTGACTTAAATTTCAAAGAAAAAATTTGGAAAATGAAACCGTTTCTCACTGAAAGATGAACTGATGTGGCCAGTGGGATTCAGCGAGGGTTGCGATGTAGGAGGGGGCACACTGGGGCAGTGACTATGGAAGCTTGTTTTCGCGACAGAATAAAACATTAAAAAAGTTAATCGTGTCTTTTCATCTCACAATTGCGAGTTTACATCTTGCAATTCTGACTTTATTTCTCAGAATTGCGAGATATAAAGTCGCAATTGTGTGTTATAAAGTCAAAATTCACAATTGTGTGTTATAAAGTAAAAATTGCGATATTTAAATTCACAATTGCATGTTATAAAACTTTTTTTCTCGCAATTGCAAGTTTATATCTCACAATTCTGACTTTGTAACACGCAATTGGGAGATATACAGTCAGAATTGCATGATATAAACTCGCAATTGCGTGTTATAAAGTCAGAATTGCAAGATATAAACTTGCAATTGCAAGAAAAAAAGTCAGAATTGCAAGTTAATATCTCTCAATTCTGACTTTATAACACACAAATGCGAGGTTATATCACGCAATTCTGACTTTATAGCTGCTTGCAGTTGCGACTTTATATCACGCAATTCTGATAAAAAGTCAGAATTGCGAGATGTAAACTCGCAATTGTGAGATAAAAAGTCAGATAACAATTATTTTAATCAATTATAATTTTTTCTTTTTTATTCTGTGGTGAAAACAATATATATATAAGAGATATAATGTATGATGTGCTTCTAATTTCCTTTCCTCGCATCCATAGCTCCTTAACACCTGTTTATCCTCGCTAATGACTCCTCAGGAAGCTTCTTCACTCCTCGTTCCTTGCCTCCTCATGGTGCAATTAGAGAATTGAGATGTCCTTCAAGATGACTGAATTTGATCGGTTTCTGGGTCACGGGTGGAGGACGGAGAGGAGCGAGGAAACGAGGAAGAATGAATTTGAGTATTGAGAAGCACCCCATGTGTCCGTCTGTCATTGGGATGAAGCCACACCGGTTTTGGAGCTCTCACCCCAATTTGGAGACATCCAGACTGCAGCTATACCCTTTTCATCATATTAGCTGGACCTTCTTTTCTTTGTTTACGAACTTAAATAACAAACATCTGAAATTTACCGCCAAATAGAGCAGCCAAATATCATTATTATTATTGTAGACTTACCATAGTGAGAAGGGGTAAGGCAAAAACAGGTTTTTGTTCATTGACCTTTTTATATTTTTGTATATATTATATGTAATTGAACCCATTAAATTCTCAACGTTTTTTTGAGAATCATGTAATTTTTATGCACTCTTTTCATTTCCCTTGAAAAACACACTCAGCCCATGCTGCCTTTTTAGGCACAGGAAATAAATGCTTGGTCAGCCCTCCTATAAAAACACACTCTGCCGTTCGAAGAAACACAAGGTACAGACCAACTGTTAGCTGAGCAGGAGGCAGGCCTTCGGGCACCGAACCGCCTGCTCTTTACCCACGGGCAGTGGCGATGCCATCCGTGCCTCCAGCCCTGGTCCACATCCACTTTCTCTATGTCTCTCCCTCTCTCTCTTTCTCTGTCCGTCACACGTGCCCGCGGTGGAGACCTGGCAAACAGCGCAGTGCCTTGCCAAGGAAGATTTATACCTGGAGCTTGACCCAGTTCTGTTTGCATCTATATTAGCGAGGACAGAGGGCTGGGTACAGGGAGAGGGAAAGGTCATCGAGAGCCCAGGTACTCCACTGATGTATCAAGATGATGGAGCTGGCTAATTTAGTTAGCAACAGTTGTCCCCTCCGCTGCCACAGATGGTCTGCAGTCGCCGCTGCTCAAGGCGGAGGTTTAAAAACCGAACACTTGAACCGAAACACAGCCCTGTATGCGAGAGATGCCGTTTTGTAGCAGCTGTGTGTATGTGTGTGTAAAATCGCGCACCGAGGCAATCGGAGATACAGACAAAGCCCCCGTGCAAAGAAAGATTCAGATCAATGACTGCATCTTCATTGTCTTAACCTTGAATTCAAATATTATTTCTATTAGTATTCATAGGTATTCTCACATAATGTGTGTTTCTAGTACATGTACATGTAGACACTTGGAGAAAATAAGGCCTGACTAACAAAATTCATTGTGATAATCTTCACAAATGAACACAACTTTTATGAATTTTGAAGCCTGGATACAATCGGCAGAAGTCAAAAGCTTAGCATGACTTCAACGTCACCATCACTAAGCTTCCATAACTCTTTCAGCCTTTTACAAGTAAAAACTTTTCAAAAATCACAAGGGGTTATGGTGTATTTATATCGCTGAATAAAATGAGAAAATATCCTGAGCTTGTGTTCGCCACAGACCTTATTTCAGGCATTTAACCAAAAACCCATTCAAGAAAACCACTGACTTCTGATAACGGAACCTGAAGTGCTAAAATACTAAATCATTTTCGGGTTTTGGCCTACAAAAATGCATCATCCCTGACAATTGTTTTTTTTGTGAACCTCCCTGAAAACATAATAATATTTATACAGTTATAATTCATTAATAATCCAATGCTACTTTTTAACTTTAAAAATACATTTAATTGAAAATAATCAAGATTCAAAGAGTAAGGAAAATATTTCTTTAAAATACTTTTTGGCACATGACATTAAATTGAAACTTTTCTTGATTTTCCCACCAAAACCATATGAAATCAATATTAAAGAGCAATGCAATGTAAAATTGTTTGTTCAGATAACTCAATTTGGAAAGTTGGGACAACATTTGGACATGTTGAGAATCTAAATAATGTCAACAAAACAACTTTTTTTTAGCAACATGTTTAGAACATTCTTGTTTAGTTCTCTCAAAATAATAACTAACTCATCCTAATAAAATAATCTTTGTTTAAGCTACTTTTTTTGTTAACATTTGTTAGAAGAATATTTTGCAAATTGGATCTTTATTAAAATGTTTTTCAAAATGTTTACACATTGAGCTTTATATTAAATTAATAGGTTCCTTGAAATGCGTAGTACTTTGTTGTATTTCAGACTGGAAAGAAAACATCCCCAAAAATTAAATATGAAAAAAGCGATATCCGAAATCCCCTCTGTAAAAACATTTAGAGGCCCGTTCACACCAAGAACGATAACTATAATGATAACTATATTAGCGTCCACACCCACGGAATATATAGTTCTGTATGTTATAATTGTGCGCTGCCGTTTTGTCATCTGCCGCTATAAATGCTCTAGCCCTTTAAAGCAGGGTTGCTTCTGATTGGCTGTCAATGTTTTTATCGTTTATCAGCTGGAAAAAATAGTTCAGAAAGTGATTTAAACTATAAATCTATAAACTATATTGTTTCTCTGTGCTGTTACGTTAGTTGTGGTGTGAACTCTGCTATTCTTTCATATTTAGAAAGATTTTTAGAACTATATCTTTATTGTTATTATAGCTATTGTAGTATCATTGGTGTGAACAGGCCTAAACCTAATATTGTCGACAACAAGGAAGAAGAATTTTGAACCCAGCTTCATCCAATGTTCATATTTCTGTTCTAGAAATGTATGCAAATTGGTGCATATTGAATTAGATAATACCTCATTTCCAAATATAACATTACAGAAATGTACAATGTGATTAATCAAGTATGATGATATTTATAAGTTAAAGTTTTATTCATGTGTAGTGTCTGCCTAATTCAGCAAAGTTTTTTTTAATGACTTTTATGAATACTTAAGAGATCACCCTGTTAAATCATATGATTTTATTCCTTTGCTAGGAAAGATATGAATTGTGTTTATTATTTTTGCTGGCGTTAAATAGTGCCCAAGTGCTTTTTTTGGCTGTTGATACAGCTTAGACTCTAAAAAGACAATTTCATTTAAATGCTTTTATGATTTTATATGAATTCCTTCAATTCTGAAGTTTTAATATCATCGTATTTAAAATCCTCCCCTCACCGTATATTTAAAGGCCTCACTGTTTGTGTAATAAAATAATCTATAATAGTCCACTGAAGGGCAATAAAAATCACATTCTTGACTGCGAATGATACTCTGCGAGAATAATAACATGTTAATAAAATATGTTTTGGCACAGACTCATTTACATGATAGAATAACCTTCCAGCGAGAGAAAAAAAAAAAAAAGAAGCGGGGGAAAAAACAAGAGGATAATATATGCGGCGTGTTTGTGGTCATGCACTTCAGTTGTTTATTACCGAGAGAATTGCATTAAATCACCCCACAAGAGGAGTGTGTCGGGGGGAGAACACAATGAAGCAGGCCTGTGGATATAATGAACTCCTGTGGGGATAAGCACACCTCACTATAAAGGCCTAACCGCAAATTAAGTGCTTGTTGCCTTCATGTCTCTGTAGAACACAGGCGTAGATATAACCTGCATGACTATGCGCCACGTTTGAGCTGTTGTCTTTTTCTCTACCGATGGAAAGGCAAAGACAAGAGAGGAGCGGAGAGACGCCGCGGCCCTTTCCCATGGCGGCTGGTGGCACACTTGCCGTCTTTTGATTCCCTTCCATCTTCTGTGTGTAAGGAGGTCTGGTGTGCTCGGTTTTTCACATATTTGATTTAAACTTTTTATTACCCAAAAGCATTTAGGAATGATCTGTACGACTATTCGAGTAAGGCCAGCCAGGCCAGGACTGTTCCCCCCCCGGAGGAATATTTTATTTATACGACGAGCCTCCATAGCTCAGGAGATTTCTCAGTTGTGTTTCAGTGAAGTGTCGACTTCATCTCTGAAGTCACTTTTAAAATTCCCTATAGGAAAAATACAAATAAAAATAGAAACAAACTAAATCATTGTTTACACACAACAGGGACATACTGTCTATAATAATTTAATATATTTTACAATTTATTATAATAATTACTTGTTCATATGCTATGTATGTAATGCTATATATTATACATGTTAATATTACAGAATATTATGTAAGTTTATTATATTATATATTTATATTATGAATCCTTTATAAATCATATTATAAATCCTTTATTAAATCATATTAAAAAAGATAAATGGAAACAAAACAAAATCATTGTTTATATACAACATTAACACATACAGTATTTTATATAGTTTGTAATAATTATCATATATTTATAAATATTATTACATTTATATTTGTTTATAACAATAACATTTATAATTTAGTAATATGATACATGTAAAATGGTATAAATGTTTACAATATCATATTATATATTATATTATACACTCATTTCATAAATCACAGTTAAAAATATTGTTTAGATACAACAGTATTTTTATATTATACAACTATGCAATTATATTTATTTATAGTTTTACTTTATCTGAACATTATATTATATTATATTATATTATATTATATTATATTATATTATATTATATTATATTATATTATATTATATTATATTATATTATTGACATCAGATCAGATTTGGTCTTGTAAAAACTCTGATGAGAAAAGTTCATATCGAAACCTCTTTGGTTAGTAAATCTACATGTAAAATAGTAAATCTTTAGCAAATCTGAGCTAAGTTGAGAGAGTTGAGTTTTCTTCTGAAAGTCGTGAGGATGCAGATGTAAGTTTTCAGAAAGCACTAGGTCCTGGGTTCATTTGCTGGGAAATGCTTGAACTGGATACTCGGAAACTGTAATGAAAGGTATTCTCTGCAGGAGAAATATCTGAAGATTTCCATTGGTGCTCCATTTTATCTCATTGGAGATCTTGGAGAAACAATTGAGATATTACAGAGAATTCCTTAGTGAATTTAAAGCGCTGTGCTATTTATCCAATACTAGAACAATGGAGGTAAGTCAGTTGAGAAACTCATCACAAAGAACTTTTCCCCCTTAAAACACCAGCTCTCTTTCAGCAGGCTTTAATCAATACAGGAAAACGTGAACTTGAGGAGACACAAGGAACCTCTGACCGCAGATGAAGATTAACCGCCGCTGCCTCGGACACGTTGTGCCCGTCTTCATCTCCACAAACTCCCGCCTACAACAGATCCATCTATCACCAGCGATCAGATGGTGTTTTTCTAACCAAGCAACACAGGGTGACACGTATTTTCCTCAATAGTCCTCGGTGAGCTTCTGTATCATAAATCATATCAGACAAAGCCCAGCTTGACCTCTAAATGGGGGAGATATTGTCGTATTCAGATTCTCAGTGGTGACGGTTGCTCATAACCTCGGGCGTTTTTGCTTGTCTTGGTTTGAGCTTTGAACAATGTTTGAGTAATCCCACAGGCCAGGCGGGAATAACAAACGATCCATGTCTCAGGCCCCATGGCACGTGCTCTCCAGTAGACTGAAGCACTCTCCATGTCTTCCTGTACCGGGTGGAGCAATTGCTTTTACTTTAAGTTTTTAAAGTATGGGTACACATATTCTTAAACATATCTTAATACAAAGAAATTCATACAGGTTTGGAACAACTTGAGGGTGAGTAAATGATGGCAGAACTTTCATTTTTGGGTGAACTGTCCCTGTAAGTGCAAAAGCACTAATATCAGCTGTTTGAATTTAATATAAATTTAAAGCTACACTGTAGGAATTACTCCTATCTAGCGGTGAAATTGTATATGACTACCAACTGAATATTACTTTCAAGCTTAAAGCTACACTGTAAAAAGATTATATAATCAATAAGTTATGACCACATATGTTTTTACATTGCTTTAACACTTTTTAAAAGTTACAGAAGATTCAACACGTTTTTTTAAAGTCAGTTTAATGTAATTTAAGTTGAAATGTCTTAAACCTCCAAGTTGATTGTACTGTGCAATTAAGTGTCCAAAAACATAACATGCACATAAGTATGTTTTTTTCTGTTATATGTACTTTTTTGGGGCATTGAAGGACTTGGGTTAGAGCACAAATGAATCAAGCTTCAAGATCATGTCTGGTATACATTTCTAACACCCTCTGCGATACCCATGCCTATTTGTCTGCAAACCGAGATCAGAGGAAGCGCAATCGATGTCCTCAAATTGCCTCCGGAACTTCAGTATCCAGGATTTGATTCAACGCTCCCAAAAGTGCATCTGCATACCGTTTAAACTTGGTTCCACCAGGCCTCTGCACATTTTTATGAATTCATGTACTCTCCAGGTACATTCAAGCGTCCCTCATTTCAGCCTAATGCTCCTCAGGCACCCGCTCGTTTCTTTTGTGTTAATTAGTCACTTGCCGTGCCTTAACAACCCGAGATCATAGTCGACGGGGCAGTTTCTCTCTGTTCTGCAGCCTTTGATGATGGTTCGGCGAGCGGGGCTTGAGCTCAGGAGTTTGCTCGTGTGATGAAGCGCCGCCCTGAGCGTGCTCTTTTTCCCATCAGCCCCTTTGGCACCGGGAGGACGCGAGCATGGCTGCCCTGTAATGCCCACATTGCTTCTTATTGGCTATGCAATTTTTTCCACCAGCAATCCTCATTTCCTAGATGAAAGCCACTTACTGTAATATTGCCTCAGTATTTCCTAGAACTGTGGAGACCGAGTTCCATTTCTTTTGCAGAATTCAACCGTGTCTTTTCGCAATATGAGGTAATGGTGGATTAAGGAGTGTGGAAAGGGATTTCTGGAAGGGGGCAAACTGGTTTGTGTCATTGACTAGTTTAGAGTCTTTTCAGAGTGTTGGTCCCAGTCAGAGGGTCTCGCTAAATTATTGATCAATGAGACGAGCGGTGAAAACACAGCTTAGCATTATGCCCCCCTCCCCCTCTTTCTCTCTCTCACTTCAAGATACATCAAGCCCAATGTAAAAGCTTCACTGTGCAAAAAAGCCTTCAAGTTCAGTTCAATTATTCAGCATCCCTCCTCGATTATGAATTATTGAGGTAAAAGCATGTTCTCGTATATGGCTGTGCGTTGAGCTCAAGACACAAGTGATTCATTGGGAAGATAATGAAGAGATGCTGTCATTACAAACAGCGGTTTAAACTCTACGGAGCGAATGAATGAATGCATTGTAGAGTGAACGTGACATAAATATGGACCCCACCAATTCTCCTAATTCATGGTGTTATTGTGAACGATTTATCAGTGATTGTTATTTCACAAAAAATTGTAACCACTTGTTTTTTCTCTAAACACAACTTTGTGTTTCCGCAGATGTCATGTTGACCACGTGGGCTATTGGATAAGAGGTCAATGACATAAAAGTGTTGCTAAAGAACTTAAAAAAATGAGGCAAGTATATGTAAGGGATAATCCAAATTGTTTAATGCACAGCTAGCCGGATTATCCCGCTTATACCATGGTCATTTTCCGGTAAACGTGATTTCACCAAGTACACGATTCCAATTAACCAATTCCAATTAACATCCAATTAACCAATCAGATTTGAGGGACAAGTTTACAGTTTAAGTCAAGTTTAGGCTTACATTAACGGTATTATTGCACACCTTTCAGACAGACCATGTTATAAAACTAAATATATCATTTTTAAATGTTCCCCACACTAAGAAAATAATGGTTCTTTTAAGAACTGTTCACTGAAAGGTTCTTTAGGGAACCAAAAGTGGTTCTTCTATGGCTTCACTGTGGAAACCCCCTTTTAGAACCTTTATTCCTGCCCTATTTTCTTGTTGAATACACCAAGACGCATCATATTTGGTAAGTAAAACGGTTGGAAAAGGGCAACTCACACAGACTTTAAGAATTGATGTACTGTAATGTGCCAGCAAAGATACTTTGTTACTGCCAAAAACTCCTCGCGTCAAACAGAGTTTTCCAAAACGTGATTCACTTTACTCAACCAATTAGCCAAATTCAAGTTCCTCTACGGAAAAGATAACTTCAAAATTCAAATTGTGCCCCGTTCTCTTGATACAACAGCGTTACAATGCTGTCACAAGGCTAAATCCCATCTGTTGATGCAAATAACTCATCGGCGTCTGTCGAACCATCCGCTCTGGTGACGCGAGCTCGAGCGCCAGCTTCTGTCGAGAGGCCTCACTCCGTTTTATCTTGGCTTGGCGTGAGAGAAAAAGCAGATGATCCAATAAATTATCAATATCGCCCCTGTAAACCCAAGCCACTTTGGCTGCGTGGCACTTGGCGAAGAGCGGGCGGCCCCTAATCATTCATTCTCAGCAACTGCTCCCTGGCTCACGGCCTCTTTTGCTAGCCTCTATGGGCTCAAACTCTCCACAAGGTGTTTGACTAGACTGCTTAAATATTTTCATTGAAGAGTTTCTTTAAATGGGCAATGTGCACCCTCTCGTTTTCAGATTACAAGGGGATGAGAAGAATTATTTAAAGGGAGACTGCGGGGATAGGAAGCGAGCCAAGAGAGAGACAGGAAGAGAAATAATGAGAGAAAGCAAATCCGTTTGACTCGCTGCATTAGCTTCTCTCTTCCCTATCAGCCTGTTCTTAATGAGCGTTCAGTTGTTTTTAGACCCGGTCAGGACCGGGCCTCCTCGTTATTTCCCGAATCACTCCAGCCGTGCCGTTCGAGGCAGGGGCTCGATCGCTTCACGTCTTACGCCGGGATAAGCATTCGTCTGGCTGAGCGGGGCTTGGCCATTACACACAGGGGAACTGCACTAATGGAAGCGGGGCACAGGCAAGAACTGTTGCCCTTTCCCTAGCGGAGAAACTCACTCTCGCTTGAACCTTTTATTAGAACTCGATATTTAGGCCCACAGAGCAAAGGCCATTTAAGCAGACTGTTTCTGAGTAAAGGACATTGTTGTTTGCAAGCGCTTAACATCTCCGTGAGGCACTGCAAGTCTCTTGAAAAGTTCAGTTCCTCTCAAATCACAAATAATATCTCAGGGTTTTCATTAATACTGTTTTCTATTTCTTTGCCATCAGAAAAAGACAGCTGGTTGAGGGGCTTGTTCTGTTAGAGCCACGGAAATAATGCTAAATGCTAAACAGATATTTACAACAGACAGATTTAGCTAGCCAACTTAGACAGATGCTAATATGGACAGATCCTCGAAAATCTCATAAAGTTAGGTACATTTTTTTTATTAATTGTTAGTTTTACTAACTACATTATTACACAACTACATTATTGTCTACTTTTCTATGCTCTATACTATCCTAGTACGTAAGCACTTAACAGGTGCAAGTGTCTAAAAATATATCTGAAAGGAAGTGACAGGAGTATTCTGATTGGTTACATGCAAGCAACGCCCCTAACTCTTTTTATGCTGTTTACAGAGCCATTTGCTGTTTATAGAGCCAGAAAGGCCCGTTCACACCAAGTATGATAACTATAGTGATAACTATAACAATAAAGGTTTAATAATTATTCTAATTATATGAGAATAGCAAAAGTCCACACCGCACTATAACAAAACAGCAGAACGATATGGAATCCCTTTCAGAATGTTTGTTTCCCAGTGGATTCAGAAACACGCTTTTAAAAAACTTGAGCATTTCAAGCGGCAGATTACATTACTGCAACGCATGTTTAAAGTGAACAGAATGCTGGTATTGATTTATCTTTACAGTTGTCGTTCTTGATGTAAACAGCCCTTAAAACTGCCATAGAGCTAATTTGGTGATATCTACCAAGTGTTTAAGCATAAAAGTGTTAATTTAATTGCAAAAAAAATCTCCCTAAGCCATAAAAGAGCAACCTCTAAGCAATAAAAATGTCTTCAGGGCTTGTTCTTTTGGTTAAATTGACATACGGACCTCATGAGTGAGTCTTGACATTAAAGACTCCCTGAGGAGGACATGCCAGTTTGAATAAAGTGCATGCATTGACTTTATCAGTGAAAAATCAATATGGACCTTTTCAAATAGCAGTTTCATGTCCAGACGTTTGATTTCCCATCATTTTTAGGTTCAGCCCCAGCAGTTGGCTGAGAAAGCTGCTTTTGGCGATCCTCTGCAGCATAAATACGTTCCTGTGTTTTGAAATATGTTACTATTGCATGCAATAATGGGCTTTTGATGCACAGCTGGAACTATTGATATGGACGTGTTGAGATGTAAACACAAGGCTGTGGCTCTCCTGCAGTTTTTTGGGGGGGATCAGGGTGTACGAGAGCATGCATGCAGAAGCCCCTGCAAGCCCCTCAGTTCTTCTTACAGTGTGCAGTTTAAAAGGGTTGCATTCTCTAGGGTGAGAAAGAGGCAGAAAGAAAGAGAGAGACTTTCATTAGGCAGTCAGGCCTGTAACCCAGCTGGATGTGACTGCCAGTTGGCTGGGCAGTATTTGCAGTCTGTTTGTATGTTTACGCATGGATTCAAGTATACACATAAAACACACTCATGCATGCTCACTAACAACACCCTTCATTATTAACAGCATTCCTGGACACTGCGGCACAGATTATTTTCATGATGGGTCTTTACTTTTATGTTTTCTCAAACAATACGGCTTATATACATACTATATAACAATCTTTATGACTTCACAACCAAACCTATAGTAAAGAAATTTTTTCCAGATGCATCAGTCTATTAACTAAAAAAAAAAAAAAAAAAATACGGCATAATATAATTAAATAAGCCTATGTAATATTCCATAAAAAATAGGAAATGTCAGTTTAGATTTTATTGTGACATTAAAGCAGGGGTGGTAAAATGCCCTTTTCACAAGATGTAAAATAAATCTCGGATGTCCCCAGAGTGTGTGTGTGTGTATGTGAAGTTTTAGCACAGAATAATAACAGATATTTTTATATAGCATGTTAAAGTTGGCACGTTTTGAGTGTTTGCAAAAACGCACCATTTTGTGCCTGGCCCTTTAAATGCAAAAAGATGGATGCTAAAGTTTGAGCCGACTCACAAATGTACTCTTATACAACAACTCTTCCTCTTCTCAACATGGACTGCGTGTTCCTGGGGGTGGGGCTTATGTACATTTTAGGTATCTTAATAAGTGAGTCACTGAATTAATTCAATCGATTTGTTAAAAAGCATTGATTCATTCAGGAACGAAGCACCACAACAGTCGCGATGGTTAATGTGACTTTGTTTGGAACCATCTATGGCGGGGACAGGGAGAAAACTAAATATAAGTTCTCAATATTAAGTTCTTATTAATCGAATTGTTGTATAAAACATTATCACACTTGCTGATGTCGGCCATTGTACCTCACAAACTTGAACGCGTCATAAACATTCCCTCAGTGCGAATTGCTGAGACGTTTTATGTTGGTAATTTTTGGTTTAACGATATCGTTTAGTGCAATATACGGCTAAAATACGCTCGAAATTTGAGTGAATGTGAAACAGAGTTAGCAGACCCTTTGTTCAAATAGGAAAAAAATATTTTGAAAGATATTTATCACAGCTCTGGTCATGATTTCGAACAGGAACTCTTACTTTTGTCTACAAAACCAGTTCATCCTCTTTTCTTTTCTTCTTCTTTTAAAAAAAATCTGTGTCACTATTTCATAACTGCAGATTCAAATGTTGTGTTTCATTTGTATATAACCTCACTCGTGAAAATTATGCTTCATAACTGAGAAAGGTTTTTCAGATGGATGTTCCTTTATGCGTATATTTGATATGTAACTTGCTTTAGGCGCAATGTTCCAGATATTACCCAGCTTCCCATTTAGCTGTATTTTAAAGGAATTCAATATGCGGGTTTCAAATGATTTCAAAACACATCTTCATGTTCCTTCTAATGTTAACTGTTTGTGTGCTTTACTGAATGCAGTTGCAAATACACATGTTTGTATAGCCTAGTGAAGACCCCACTTTATCATTTTACAAAAAAATTATAATAAATATAATCATTGAATGTTTTCCAAATTATAATGATGATATTTTTTTATGAAATTGTATGATATTATAGAATTATATATTTTTTTTGCAAAACTTATATTTCATAATATTTTGAGAACATATCCTTATTAAATGTAAATGATTTCCACTTTTTCATTCACCCTTTTAATGAGCGGCCCACTCTTACTGTTCACAAGTGATAACCAGTGTTTGAAACTCATTTTCAAAGGATTTTTTTTAAGGACCACTGGTCATGCACTTGTTTGTGTCCTGATACGCCACTTCTAGCCTTTCCACCATTCCTGCTAATTAGAAACTCTGTTAGGGTTTCATCCACACTGGTTTTCCATCATTTGGAGGCTCAATTCAGAAAAACAGCAGGTTGTGCTTAAATAAAATGTTCTCTTTGAATAGCTACTGTCTTTATGTTGCAGTTTTAATTACTATGTTCAAATGTTGGCATATGACTCTATGACAGTGCTATGGACTGTGGTATTAAAAAATAGCGAAAACAAAGGCAGATGCAATAGTGGCCCAGGTTACACGAGCTCAATAACTTATCATGAGCGCTCCTTTGGGTTCATGTCAAAGGATTCAACCCCCGCAACTCCTGTTGTCAGGAGAACAATGGGCATTTCACAACTTTACACAGGTTGGCGTTGAAAAAATGTTACCAGAATAGGATAAAACAAAGAAAGCAGGCCAAAGCTGAACGAGGGCAACATCTACCCCTCCCAGAGGGAGCAGCAATGCTCCCCTACCCCTCCCCTTTAAAACTTTGGTGTACTACAAAGGCACTAAAAAAAACAAGGCCCGCTCGAACATCCAGTGTGTCCAAGACTGCGGAAAGATGCCTTCAGAAATAAGACCGCAGAAAAGACAAATTAAAGATCAATTAGCTTAACATTAGTTATTTGTAAGAATTCTTTTCTACATTCACTGTAAAAAATAAATAAAAATGTTGGTTTAACTTAAAAAAGCAAGTTACCTTGTTGCCTTCAAATTTCGAGTTTGAAGAAGAATGGTTTAATTCAAAATAGTATGTTATCTTCACACATTAGTTATCAAAGTTGATTTGACAAAAGATAAAAAGTTGTGATAACAAATTTTTTTGTGCTATACCCTAATAATCTGTAAACGACTAATGCGACTAAAAATGACTTTTGTTTGGACATTAAAGGCCTTGATGAGTGACCGATTTCAGCCGCAGTTTCAGCGTCTATTTATAGTGTAGGGGGCGGGACGCTTCAGATTCCAGAGAGCATTTGATTGGACAGATAATCTGATGAGAAGCTGAAGTGCAGAGTGAAGTCATCAAAATCGTTTATCCATATTGCCGGAAGTGAGAGACTATGTTTTAAACGCTTATATCCTCTAAATGTGAATTGTGTCATTGTTTCATTGTTTTGGAGCTTATAGATAACAGTAAGGCTAACATATTCATACTGAAAGCCAAATTGTTTTTCAATTTTGATTTCATGGGGACTTTAATTTGGAGGGTCTGACAACACAAATGACAGCTTTCGTACCATGACTGAGGGATAGATGTACTTTACACTGCCTTTCAAATGTTTTTGGAGAGAAAATAGTACTTTTTAATCAGCAAGGACTGACAGGTTAAATTGATTT
>JARPMJ010004541.1:0-22500 GCA_033366665.1 Phoxinus dragarum
GTTTTTACAATTATCATTGTTTTTAAGTTGAATGAATATTAATTATTCGTGTTCTTTTTCTTATTATTAGCATAATTATTATATTTGTTTAATGATTATTAATTATTATACTTTTTATAATTATTATTATAATATTTAAGTTGACTGATTATTTATTATCCTTTAAAACATTTATAATGATATATTATATATATAATTTTTAATAATTATATGTATATTTATCATATTTATGATTATTTATCATTCATTTTTTTATAATTATTATTATATTTCACCTTAATGATTATTACTATAATTATTCCATGATGATACTAATAATTATTATTGTATTTAGGTTTAATTATTTTTGTTCTTTTTATTTATTAATTAATTTATTGATATATTATTAACACTTTTTGGGCATTGAGTCAAATACAGAGTGATGTATAATCAGCTTCTCTCTGAACTCCAGCGTGTCACATTCACATGCGTGCGCCGCCTACAGTGCTGTCTATGTAGTGATCCAGACTTTATATCCACTGAAGTGTGTACTCGGATCAATACTGGACAAGTACACCGGCTGGAATAAAATAATCATCAGGATTTATGAATGGTCGTCTCGTGCGCTCAGGGAAGGTTTGTTAGACCGACTCCATCATGTTTTCTCCCTCGGAAAATTGCTTTCTGGCCCTTGACATGATCTATTGATTGTGTGTGTGTGTGTGTGTGTGTGTGTGTGTGTGTGTGACATGTGTACAGCATTAATGCAACTGAGTATGAGGAGTTTACAGGTCAAGAGCAACTCACAATATTACAGAGTCAGCAAAAACTCAAACTTACAACTCAGAATCAGCGCTTTATCGGTGAAAAATTAGAATATAATGCAAAAGTTAATTTATTCCAGTAATTCAACTTAAGGCATTTTTTTTTTTTACTTTTATGTCATTATTTTTACTTTTTTTAAAAACTTTTTCTAACATAATTGGACTTTTTATTTCATATTTATGATTTAGAATAAGTCCAAATTATGCGATAAAAAGTCAAATTAACATACTAAATCATAATGACATACCACTGTAAAAGAAAACTATGAGACATAAGTCAATTATGAGAAAAGTTGAAAATTCATAATTTCAACTGTCTCACAATTTTGGCATTTTATATCATAGTTTTGACTTTTTATCTCCTTAGTATGCCATAATGTCAAGTTTTAATCACATACTTAAGATAATTGTGATTTTTGTGTCATAATTATGATTTACCAAAGTATGTTTTTTTTTTTTCATGTGGCGGAAAAGCATAAATATCAAATGCAAAAGTGACTAAAAAAGTTTTGGAAGTTAGAATATGTTGCATATTACAATTAACTTTTTACGAAAATTTCCATATATTTCACTTTGTTTCTGGATATTAATATGTCAAAGACGTTAAGAGAGTAATTTATCTAAAAATTATAATTCTGTCATCACTTACTGAGTTATTAACATGAGTTTATATGATTTGTGTCGAGCTCAAACCAGAAGAGAACAGCGCGACTCTCGCGTTTTATTATATTCCTCTGGAGTCCAAGGCTTTCAGGACAACAACTTATAGTGTCTGATCTCTAATATTAACCTTCAGCGTTCTGACAGAAAACAGATCGTAATGTTTCTTGTCCAAACTCATGCATAGTAATGAGCTCTAAGAGCAGTGCATGATGGGACATTTCTGTTCAATTTGCCTTTTGCTAAATAGAGCTGTCAATCTTTAGCTGTAATCGGGAAGCTAGTTAAACCGCTGGACCACCAAAAAAAAACAAAATATAATATAAACGATTCATAATAACAAATCATACTTGTACTCTGACATATTAATATCCAGAAACAAAGTGAAATTTCCATTAAAAAATGTCACTGTACTTTGCAATATATTCTAACTTCCAAAACTCAAAACGTACTCCCCTTCCTCTATTATTAAATAGAATAACTAATTCAAACATAAGTATTTAAATAGGCTAATATAATTATAATAAAATTACTTGAATAATATAATTATAATAAAATAATTTTAATATAATTATAGGCTAATACGCATTTATAAATAAATACATATATAAATACTTACAATATTTAAATAAATGTAAATGCATAACTTTAAATGCATTTAATAAATACATTAAAATGCAATAAATATATAAATAAATTAATTATTTAATGCATTTAAACAAATTACATTTTAAAAGAAATTAAATAAATACATTTAAATGCAATAAATAAATGTAAATGCATTTAAACAAGTGAATTTAAATGCATTTCAACAAATTACTTTAATAAATTCAAATGCATTCAAGAAATAAATTTAAATGTAAAAAAATAATGATTAAATAATTAAATAAACCTTTTCTGCAAAAATAAATATAATGACCGATAGTGTGCATATGCGTGATGTTGAATTTAGAGAAAAACACACACACACACACATAAACAGAGACCTGAACCAGGAGCTCTCGAGGTACACACACACACACACACACACACACACATGCGCACACACACACACACACACACACACGTTAACACGACATCGATGCATCAGTCTAATATGTTCTGTCGAGTACGAGTGCATTATGTTCCTCCTGCATGTTCATGAAGTCTACTAGTGTGTGTAGAGCTTCCTATGATCCAGCGCTCCATGAAAGAGTCCTTGTCTAAAGCGGCGCTGGGCTCGTCCTGGACTGACCAGAGAGGAGAGATGTCATTATCCACACAACCGTCTCTGTAAACGAGGAGACGCGTTTAATGAAGACGCAGTGACTCATAAAGCAGAGTTCAGCGGGTATAAACACACGAGCCGCGCGGCGGGAAAAGGTCACAGTGACTCCGGTTTCGCTAATAACAGCAGAGAGTTCTCTTCAGGACTCAACACTACAGAGCCGCTGTTACTACACTATATATGAGGATTCAAAGCGGCATATTAACATGTTAATGTTTCTGTGTGATCATGTACAGCTCCAGTTCTTCTCTATATAAGTGTCAGTGTTCCTGAACTCCTGAAACGCCTCCATTGTAGTCTTGAGTTTCTTCCGGGAACGAACACGTCACAATATTCCTCATTATCATAATTAATGTGCAGAATAAAGGGGCGGGGCCTGGTTGAGTTAGTCAGTAGTGTATTAAACTGGCGGTTATGGGAAGGGGCGGGACTTTCCCAAACACACTCGAAGTGCTCGACCAATCACAACACACTGCTCCAGCCGACCAATCAGAGCACAGTGTGCTTTTCAGAAGGCGGGGCTTCATAGAGACAGGAAGTAAACAGAGCGTTCCTGACAGACTGGGAAGAGAGGAGCCGCAACACTGGAGAATATGAGGAGAATAATCAACATTTAAACTGGAAAACATGTTCTAGTAGAGACAAAAACAACAGCAAAACTTTGAATAGGGAATAATAAGGATCTCTAAATAAACGGAATTTACAACAACAAAGTCAATCCATTATGTCCGATTCCTTTGAGTCGATGAATCAATTCCTGAACTGAATCGCACAGGGTCCCGATCTCGGGTCACCGACTAAATTAATTTTAGTATTGTTTAATGGCAATGCATCCTGATAAAGTTCCCTTGGCCTTCGGAATTAAAATAGGCACACATCCTCACACACCAGCCATGCCAATCTCTAGGTGTGGTGAAGGGTGTGTTAATTCCACTGTGTGTGTGTGTGTGTGTACGTGTGTACCTCGAGAGCTCCTGGTTCGGGTCTCTGTTTATGTGTGTGTGTGTGTGTGTGTGTGTGTGTGTGAGTGAGAGAGTGTGTGTGTACCTCGAGAGCTCCTGGTTCGGGTCTCTGTTTATGTGTGTGTGTGTGTGTGTGTGTGTGTGTGAGTGAGAGAGTGTGTGTGTACCTCGAGAGCTCCTGGTTCGGGTCTCTGTTTATATGTGTGTGTGTCTGTGTGTGTGTGTGTGTGTGTGTGTGAGTGAGAGAGTGTGTGTGTACCTCGAGAGCTCCTGGTTCGGGTCTCTGTTTATATGTGTGTGTGTCTCTGTGTGTGTGTGTGTGTGTGTGTGTGTGTGTGTGTGTGTGTGTGTGTGTGTGTGTGTGTGTGTGTGTATACCTCGAGAGCTCCTGGTTCGGGTCTCACGGCCAGCTGTGGATCAGGAGCGCTTCGGGTCGTCTCTGAGAAAGATTGTCCCGTTTCTGCCATCAGACCTGAGGAACACAGACACTGTCACTGAACACACACCGTCACTGAACACACACCATCACTGAACACTGAACACACACCATCACTGAACACACACCATCACTGAACACACACCATCACTGAACACACACCATCGCTGAACACTGAACACACACCATCACTGAACACACACCATCACTGAACACACACCATCACTGAACACTGAACACACACCATCACTGAACACACATTATCACTGAACACACACCATCACTGAACACTGAACACACACCATCACTGAACACACACACCATCAAACACTTAATGGAATAGTTAATGGAATAGTATGAATCACAATCCAAATGTCATTTCATGGAATAGAGCAGATCAGACAAATACAATCATTTAAATAAATAAATACAACTTTATGGTGTTTTTTAAATAGGCATACTAAGTTTTACAGAGCTTTTTTTTTGTCCTTTTTAGAGCTTTTAACAATAATCACCATCTAAAGTTGATCTAAATTCACACAAAGTGTTTGCAATCTATATTTCACTTCTACTAGTTCATTTGTAAATATCACAAAAGCACGTTCTCATATTTTCATGTTGCCTGGAGAAATTTTCCAGTTGTTTCATATAATCAATACTTTTTCCTTTATGAAACTTGATTGATATGAAAGAAAAAGCAGTTTATCTCTGAAATCAAAGGACTTGATAAACCCAAAAATGTGTGACGGTTAAAATCAGTGGTTTCATGACATGTTGTCCAAATCAAACATGAAAAGTATTATTTTTGGGTGTGATGATAATCACCAACTTTCAGACCAACAGTGATGTTCATATCTAATGTCTTCATGACACAATGCTCAAATGCAGCTGTGGAACACACTCCAGTGCAACACATGCATCACGGGATCTAGAAGAGCAGAATAATGAGAAGGACTGAGACATGAAGGCCTGATACCGCGACTTCATTTGAAAGGATTATTGAACTGAGCGATTTGCTCACGAGAGAATGCAATGACCCGTGTCCACAGGAGACGGCGTCCATATGATCTCATGCCATATTACAGCGAGAGTTGCTTTGCCTTATTAAATCATAGACAAAAGCAAACAAGACCCAGAATAAGCCACCAGTGGACTCTGGCATCACTGACCTTTCGTAGGTCGTAGGTCACACACACACACACACACACACACACACACACACACACACACACACACACACACACACACACACACACACACACACACACACACACACACACACACACACACACACACACACACACACACACACACACACACACACACACACACACACACACACACACACACACACACACACACACACACACACACACACACACACACACACACACACACACACACACACACACACACACACACACACACACACACACACACACACACACACACACACACACACACACACACACACACACACACACACACACACACACACACACACACACACACACACACACACACACACACACACACACACACACACACACACACACACACACACACACACACACACAGTGTTAAAAGATTCCACAGCTTGTTAGGATTTCTCAGAAGTTGCTTCATCTCGTGTGAAAGACTAATGAGGCTTTATAGCGACTAACACAGTTTCTCTTCCAGCTCGCAGGCGTTGCGTCATCCTCCGAGACGCTGTACGGGACACTCCACGCTCAATATAGACCAGATTACATTTGAGTTGCATATGTCAGAGAGATTTCAGACACTTTATCTTGACAGACTTGGAATTTAAATCTTTAATTTTTTTACATAATTTAAAAAAAAATGATTTAAATTGTGTAATTGTAATAAAATAAAATAAATAAAATAATTATAATAAAATTATTTGAATTATATTATTATAATATGTAAAAAAAATGCATTTATCCAAACAAACTTAAATGCATTCAAACAAATTACATTTTCAATGCATTTAACCAAATAAATGCAATAATAAATCAATTTAAATGCATTTAACCAAATAAACTTATATTCATTTAAATTAATAAAATTTAAATGCATTTGAACACATTGATTTAAATGCATTTAAACAAAAAACATTTTCAATGCATTTAAACAAATAAATGGAAATGCATTTAAACATAAATAGTTTAATAAATAAATAAAGGCAAATGCATGTAAATAAATAGCTCACGTGACTGGCTCTTATCTAAGGATTGCAGCATGCAGGTTGTGTATTAATCATATTAATATTATGCCAATCATTCTAATGGCAGTGCTAATGTGTCTGTGCAGGTGTGACACACGTCCAGAAACACTGATCACTGCAGCAGCTCTGACGGCCGGCAGCACACACAATAAATCACCACAGGCGATTAAATCCAGCGGCAGACGTAATGAAAATGGACTAGTGTTGACGCGAGCGAGCGTTGACTGTCCATCCGGTGTCTGGAGTCAGAAGACCGGCGCTATAAAGGCCTTCAGTTACGACTGATCAGCGGGTTCAGCGCTCGAGGCGTCGCTTCTTTACTGACTCACCACAACATAACGAGTGTGAACGCATGATTAATCCGGCTAATGGATCATAATCTAATAGAGTTTGGGAAACTGATTCAGACCACATCCGTCATGAACTCAATCTCTCGTATCCTGATAAAAAGCTCTTATGTTTCACACTGCAGATGAAAAGCAACAGCATTTCATTTGATCAGACCTTTTTTGACTGTTCGCAACACATTTTACTTCTGTAAAGAATGAGTAAAAAAAATGTGCATTCACACACATCCACTATCATGCATTCACACACATCCACTATCATGCATTCACACACATCCACTATCATGCATTCACACACATCCACTATCATGCATTCACACACATCCACTATCATGCATTCACACACACCCACTATCATGCATTCACACACACCCACTATCATTGCATTCACACACATCTACTATCATGCATTCACACACATCTACTATCATGCATTCACACACACCCACTATCATGTATTCACACACATCCACTATCATGTATTCACACACATCCACTATCATGCATTCACACACATCCACTATCATGCATTCACACACACCCACTATCATGCATTCACACACACCCACTATCATGCATTCACACACATCCACTATCATGCATTCACACACATCCACTATCATGCATTCACACACATCCACTATCATGCATTCACACACACCCACTATCATGCATTCACACACATCCACTATCATGCATTCACACACATCCACTATCATGCATTCACACACATCTACTATCATGCATTCACACACATCCACTATCATGCATTCACACACACCCACTATCATGCATTCACACACACCCCACTATCATGCATTCACACACATCCACTATCATGCATTCACACACATCCACTATCATGCATTCACACACACCCACTATCATGCATTCACACACCACCCACTATCATGCATTCACACAAATCCACTATCATGCATTCACACACATCCACTATCATGCATTCACACACATCCACTATCATGCATTCACACACATCCACTATCATGCATTCACACACACCCCACTATCATGCATTCACACACACCCACTATCATGCATTCACACACACCCACTATCATGCATTCACACACATCCACTATCATGCATTCACACACATCCACTATCATGCATTCACACACATCCACTATCATGCATTCACACACATCCACTATCATGCATTCACACACACCCACTATCATGCATTCACACACATCCACTATCATGCATTCACACACATCCACTATCATGCATTCACACACATCCACTATCATGCATTCACACACATCCACTATCATGCATTCACACACATCCACTATCATGCATTCACACACATCCACTATCATGCATTCACACACACCCACTATCATGCATTCACACACACCCACTATCATGCATTCACACACACCCACTATCATGCATTCACACACACCCACTATCATGCATTCACACACATCCACTATCATGCATTCACACACATCCACTATCATGCATTCACACACATCCACTATCATGCATTCACACACATCCACTATCATGCATTCACACACATCCACTATCATGCATTCACACACATCCACTATCATGCATTCACACACATCCACTATCATGCATTCACACACATCCACTATCATGCATTCACACACACACACTATCATGCATTCACACACACCCACTATCATGCATTCACACACATCCACTATCATGCATTCACACACACCCACTATCATGCATTCACACACACCCACTATCATGCATTCACACACACCCACTATCATGCATTCACACACTCACACATGCACTGCTCAACTGTAATTTCCCAGAGTTTCCCAAAGTTCGGGTCATTATTCACTGAAATGAGCATGCATATATATACTTGAATTTGCAAGCATGACTGTGTTCCAGCAGTGCACGTGTGTAAATGCATAGTGTACATATATATACACTCACCAAGACCCCATTTATTTGATCAAAAATACAGTAAAAACTGTGAAATATTCTTTGCAATCTAAAATAGCTGTTTTCTATGCAAATATATTACCCAAGCAAAGGGATGCAGACAATCTGAGAGTCTCTTCTCACAAATAACAAAAGGTCACTGTCTGGATTAATGCATGATAAGAATAATTTGAAAACCTTCAGATTTACGGGAATCCAACGATCTACGCGATGACGCAGGGTCAGTAATGAGTGTTAGTATGAAGCAGAAAGTCCTCATCATCCAGACAGAGATTAAAGTCTCATGTGTGTGTTTGATTCTGGTAATGAAGCACTGAAGAGCGACTGGCTTTTAAACGACACTCTCCATCACATCATATTAACATGATCAGACTGGATCTCGGCCCTCACACACTCGAGAGCAGAACACATCATTAGCGGAGCTAAACAAGCTTCCTCTGGACGGTCAGATCGATGCGGGACGTCAGAGACGGAGACGTGGAGGACAGACAGTTATGCAGATATTCTGGCCAGTTAGTGAAGCATCACTCGCTGCTTCAGTAACTATCTGGGGTGCCAAATATAAACATTCTGGCAGATTTACCTAAATACATATTTAATAAAACATTAAAATGTCTAATTTATCATATATATTACATAATTTATCATATTTTATAGTATGTATATTATATTATTATAGTATGCATGCATATACTGTATATTATAAAGTATTTTTCATGCATAAAGTACCTATAAATAAAATAATAAAATAAAAAATAAATAAAAGAAAATAATAAAGGAAAAAAACGATTACCTATAAATATAAATCCTAAATCTATTCATATTATACACAAAAAATATTTAAGCAAATGCATATGGATTTATATTTAACGTTTAAATAAAAAATACATTATTAGAATAATTTATACATTAAAACACATTAAAATACAACATTATCTTATAAAATGTGAATCTGGTACATCATCCTTCAACTAGCATATATACAAAATAAAATAATAAAAAATAAACTATTACATATAAATCTTAAATCTATTTTTGTCCAAATGTAAATATTACATATAACTTTAAATCAAATGTTAGAGAAAAAACTTACATTTTAATTAAAAAATTTAAATGTTAATTACATTTAATGATAATGACTTGCATATTAATATAATTAATTAACTAAAATATTCATATAGTATTTTAATATAGACATTTGACACACACACACACACACACACACACACACACACACACACACACACACACACACACACACACACACACACTCGTATAAAATGTACTTCAACTAGTAGATCTAGTGATGACGTACACTAAGGTTAATGGGTGGTCTCTATGGAGGTTGTGGTGACCAATCAGACGACAGGACCAGAATGATCTGTGTTATAATATAATAAGCATAACGTGTGTTTACCGTGCAGGGCTCTGTAAGCGCAGCCCAGACCGGCAGAGTTTGGCACGTCGATGGTGTAAACCGGAGCGTTGAACACATCAGACAGAACCTGTAGAGTTGAGATATGAACATTAGTCCTGACACACTGATCAGATGCACCATGAGGAGGATATTGCGCTATAACTAAACTCATATTCATACATTTTTATTTATTTGGATGGGACAGTGCATATTGATGCATAGTTGATGTAAATACGCTGGATTTAGCACAATGCTAATTTCCATCCGTAGTCCCAGACATAGAAAAAACAACAACAAAAAAAATACATAACTAACAGACATATAAAGCTAAAGAGCTTAATTCATACAAGTACCTATACTATATAAAGTACTTGATATAATAATTATTTAAAATGCCTGTGTATAGGTATCCCAAAGTGTTATAAATATATAAATCTACATATCTGAAAGTGCATATTTTAAAGTGCCTATGCATAGTTCTTAATGTTCACAGTTTTGATTATTATTCAGCCATCGTTTAATCCATGTGATCAGTGTTGCAGTGATAACAACAGCGTCCTAAAATAATACCTGTAAAATGTCCTTGTTAGACGACGCTCCTCCTGTGGCCAGCACTCGAGTGCCCTGAACTACAGGAGAGAGAGAGAGGGATTTATAGTTATATATCATCATAAACTACACTTACTGCCTGTGACAACTAACTAGATTAATAGACAGATCATAACAGAAGAGCTGCGAGCTATGTGTGTGTGTGTGTGTGTGTGTAGCATGCCAGACATCAGTCATGTTAACGCTGCCATCACAGGCTGAATGAGACATAAAACATTATGTTATGCTAATTAAAGCATAATTCAGCCTGCATAAAGCATATCAACAAATGTTATGCAATATAATGGCACATAAAAAGGAAAATCACTGCAGATCCAAACCATAAAATTATTGCACCTGTAAAATGTGAGTACCACGAGGAACAGATCTGAGATCAACAAACTGCATCTTAATAGAGAACATGAACCTGATAATCAGAAAGTGATGGAGATTTTATATATACATACAGTATATATATATAAATATATAGAACAACACATGCGGTTTGATTCCTCATAAGCAAACACTGCAGGAGAAGTCTCTGGTTCGGCTTTTCCCAGCATTCCTGCATTTCCTCCGCATAAAAAGACTGACGGAATGATTAAGATCAGCCTCATTTGCATCCATTAAATATTCATGAGACTCTTTCCTAAGAGTGTGTGTTTCTGCGCATTTCTCAGATCTACAGGTGCTGCTGAAGACGGACGGAAACACACACACACACACACACACACACACACACACCTACAGGTGCTGCTAAAGACGGACAGACACACACACACACACACACACACACACACACACTCAGACCTACATGTGCTGCTAAAGACGGACGGACGGACGGACACACACACACACACACACACACACTCAGACCTACATGTGCTGCTAAAGACGGACGGACGGACGGACACACACACACACTCGCTGTATAATCCAGAGGCTATCAGCATCTATTGTGTTACTCCTACACATGAATATAACACCAATCATAAGAAAGAACGAAACCCAGAGTATATTTACATAATTTTAAAACCTGCACATCATTTCCATAATAATAATAATACATTTGTACTTGAGTATACAAATAGTTATATAAGAACAGTATACAGTAAAGTTTTGTTTTAATTCACTTTTATGCATTAGACCAATTAAAAAAATTCCAAAAGCAGCGAGTGAATATATGTAAATCTCCACGGCCGTGTCAGTGTGACGGCACTCATTACACATTTGACAAGTGGTTTAAAAACATTTTAATGCGAATTAAAGCTTTTTTTACATTAAGACTTTAAGGACACCCTGAAAGCAATAAAGAAAGAAATGTATATTAAAAGCAAAAATAAATGTAAACGTAAATCTTACTTATAAATGAAATATAAATGCAACTAAAGTATGCAATAATTATACATAATTGAAATGTGAATGCCTTCCATTTGGATTTATAATTAACATTCTGATCATTCAAATTTACATGAAGCGAAATTTCATATTTAAATTCATTTTAAAATAATAAATGTTTTTATACAATACAGATATTCAACAGAATTAATAATTATGACTCCAGACCATTAATATCTTTATTATGAATTTAGTGTAGGGCTGAGCAATGATTAATCTCAAAAATAAAATACAAAATAAAATACAAAATAAAAGTTTGTGTTTACTAATACATGTGTGTGTTGTTTATAGTTATTTTGTATATATAAATACACACATGCATGTATATTTTTAAGAAATATTTGCATGCATATATTTATATAATATATAAATATTTCATATATAAATAACAAATTTTTCTTAAATATATACATGCACGTGTGTGTATTTATATTTACAAAATAACTATACACAGTACACACACATATATTAGTAAACAAACTTTTATTTTGGATGTGATATGCTAATTTAGTGAGCTCTCCATCCATATGAGTCAAAGTAAACTGTGAGGGGGTGTGGCCATCTTCCTCATCTTCCTCATCATCAATGCCTTCTTACAGGGATAGATTGCAGAGCACATATATATTCAGGGCAGAGCGAATCATACGGACACACACAGAATGAATCACATGTTATTTATTGATCAATAATGCAAATGCGCTCCGCATGCATCTCATATCCGGCGCCGGCGCCGTGCTTCTCAATCAACAAGCTTCTGCCGTGCTGTGTTCATGCACTGAAGCGCATCCATGCGTCTGCAGTCTCATTGAGATGTTAGTGTTGACTACAGAGCCTGCATGTGCATTATTGATGAGTATTGACAGACGTGTCCAGCGTGACTCTGGCTAAACCCTGGTCAGAACACAGCTGACCTGCGGATGAGAGCGAGTTCACATCACACCATCGCCCGCGGCAACACCAAATGTCAAAACACCGTCGGCACAAATCGACACACAACGTTCCTGTCTGATAAAAGACTAACTGAGAATCCTCCCTCAGGTCTGGAAATATCTGAGAGAACATAGTGTGTGTGGAAGAGATGCTGGGGGCTTAGTTTAGTCTTTTCACAAGATGTAAAATAAGTCTCTGATGTCCCCAGAGTGTGTGTGCGAAGTTTTAGCTCAAAATACCCCACAGATGTTTTTATATAGCATGTTAAAATCGTCACTTTTTGAGGGTGAGCAAAAACACACCGTTTTGTGTCTGTCCCTTTAAATGCAAATGAGCTGCTGCTCCCGGCACAGGGGGCGGAGCTACAAGAGCTCACACACACACACACACACACACACACACACACACACACACACAAGAAGAAGTGACAACATGTAGAAGAACAGGACATTTCTGAATGGTTAGTTGATGAATTTATGTAGATTATGTGTAGTTATCTTCTAGTCATTAGCATATTCTGTCTTGATAATCTATAAATAATGTTCAGGGGGCGGAGTTTATGTAAATTTTAGGGTTGTTGATGTCACTAACCCGAGAGGAATGTCGTGTAGTTCCTACCAGCCGTTTGTTGTAGTTCTTAAAAAGCGATTTCTTTAAAAGCAAATATCTCCCTTTGCTCTGAACTTTGAGCGTTGTAACTTTGCAGATGTTGGTTATGATCAAACAGCAACATTACACACTAACTACAGTTAGAAAAGTCAAATCATAATCAACCACCCCTTAAAAAAAAACTACAAAATGAAAATAAAATATATTTTTTTATGCATTTAAAATTTAGATATAACTGCTGTATATTATAATTAATTTAAGGCATGCACTTTATATTTTAGGTATTAATTTCTGTAATTTTTAACGTGTAAACTGTTTTTTTTCTCTTGTTTGTTATTTGTTGTCTTTTTTCATCTATTGTCTTGTTGTAAAAAAACTGACTGAAAAAAATAAACTGACAAAAAACACTTTCCAATAAGGTTTCATTTGTTAACTTTAGTTAAAATGAACAATACTTCTACAGCATGCATTAATCTTAGTTAATATTAATCTCAACATATATTAATATTATTAAGATTAAAATTTGCTTCTGTTATTATTAAGTACTAACATGAACATTTTTATTCACCAACATTAAAAAAATGTGCATTAATGCTGAAAAAAAGTTATTGCTCATTGTTAGCTAATGCATAAACTGAAGTTAACTAATGAGAGATTATTGTAAAGCGTTACAGAAATATTGAACTGAGTGCAGCAAGATAAAAACTGTACTGAGACTAAACTTCAAAACACGAAGTGTGTGATGCAGACAGTCAAACATCAAAACATGATCGTCTACATTTACACATCAATGACGCCTAATGAGTGATCAGAAACTTTGATCTAATATTTATGGAGGAACGCAGGAAAAACATTACATTCTAAAATGGTTTAAAAAATGCATGATGCCATGAAGAGTATTTATTTTATTTATATATAATATACACTATCAATCAAAAGTTTGGGGTCTGTACGATTTTTTGAATGCGTTCAAAATCTCGTCCGCTCACCAACGCTGCATTTAAAAAATACGGTCAAAATAAAAATGTAAAATAATATTTCAATGTAAATCAGCAGTTTTCTATGTGTATATATAGGAAAAAATAATTTATTCCAGTGATCAAAGCTGAATTTTCAGCAATTTTCAGCAAAATAAAATAAAATGAATGAATGGTATAATATATAATGTTTTATAATTTTATTTTATTTTATATACGTTTAAAAACAGTCCCTTTAAAATAATGTCAGGGACACTTGAGACCTAAAAATGGTATTAATGATCTAGTATTGATGTGAACACACACATCTGCATAAACATGAGGGGACATTACCCATGATGATTGACAGGTGAAGTTCTTCTACAGTGAGCCGTGAGCGGGTCAGGCAATAATCAGGGGGATTTCGTCCAGGCGAGGAGGACATTCCCCGTGCTCAGTGGCTGATGGGAGTTTAATTAAAGCGTGTTTGTTTCTGCAGCTCTTGGCAGCCAGAGTCTCTCTTCATCATAGAATCGCCCGCGCTCGCCGTCGCACAACCGAGGCCGAGAAATGAGCGACACGCCGGCACTTCACAAACGGCACACGGAGATCCTCAGATACAGCAGATTGAGCAGTGAAAAGAGCTAAGAAGGAGAAGAAGTGGAAACTCCAACAAAAGCTAGTGAAGTTTTTTTTTAGCACGTTGTCATGTGGTTGCTAGGTAATATAGTTGGTTTTAGTATGTTGCCATGTGGTTGCTAGGGTGTTGCTATGCAGATGCTAAAGTAATATAGGTGGGTTTTAGCACATTGTTGTGTGGTTGCAAGGTTTTTGCTATGCAGTTGCTAAGGTTATATAGGTGAGTTTTGACAGATTTTATTGTGGTTGCTAGGGTTATGCTATGCAGTTGCTAAGGTAATACAGGTGGGTTTTTTAGCATTTTGCTGTCTGGTTGCAAGGGTGTTTTTATGCGGTTGCTAAGGACATATAGCTGGGTTTTAGCATGATGCCATATGGTTGCTAAGGTGTTGCTATGCGGTTGCTAGTGCAGTTTCAACATGTTGTTGTGCAGTTGCAAAGGTAATATAGGTAAGATTTAGCATGTTGCCATGTGGTTGATAGGGTGTTGCTATGCAGATGCTAGGGTTATATAGGTGAGTTTTGACACTGTATTGTGGTTGCTAGGGTGATGATATGCATTTGCTAAAGTAATACAGGTGGGTTTTAGCATTTTGCTGTCTGGTTGCAAGGGTGTTTTTATGCAGTTGCTAAGGACATATAGCTGGGTTTTAGCACGATGCCATATGGTTGCTAAGGTGTTGCTATGCGGTTGCTGCTGCAGTTTCAACATGCTGTTGTGCAGTTGCAAAGGTAATATAGGTAGGATTTAGCATGTTGCCATGCAGTGTCTAGGGTGTTGCTATGCATTTGCTGTTGTGGTTTCAGCATGTTGCCATGCGGTTGCTAAGGTGTTACTATGCAGTTGCTAAGGTAACAAGTAGGATTTAGTATGTTGCTATGCAGTTGCTAAGGTAATATATGTAGGATTTAGCATGTTGGCATGCAGTGTCTAGGGTGTTGCTATGCATTTGCTGTTGTGGTTTCAGCATGTTGCCATGCGGTTGCTAAGGTGTTGCTATGCAGTTGCTAAGGTAACAGGTAGGATTTAGTATGTTGCTTTGCAGTTGCTAAGGTAATATATGTAGGATTTAGAATGTTGCTATGCAGTTACTAAGGTAATATAGGTAGGATTTAACATGTTGCCATGGAGTTGCTAAGGTGTTGCTATGAAGTTGCTAAGGTAATATAGGTAGAATTTAGCATGTTCCTATGCAGTTGCTAAGGTAATATAGGTAGGATTTAACATGTTGCCATGGAGTTGCTAAGGTGTTGCTATGAAGTTGCTAAGGTAATATAGGTAGAATTTAGCATGTTCCTATGCAGTTGCTAAGGTAATATAGGTAGGATTTAACATGTTGCCATGCAGTTGCTAAGGTGTTGCTAGGCAGTTGCTAAGGTAACATAGGTAGGATTTAGCATGTTGCTATGCAGTTGCTAAGGTAATATTAATGACGGACAAAGGAAACAGCACTGCAGTGTCAGGAGAGAGATAACTCACTCTAAGATGAGCAGACAACAGTGAGAACATGAGATGGAGATCAGACACTTACTGATCTTGTAGCCCAGCTTTTCGGCATGAACTCGTTTGGCCAAGAACTGTCCTTCAACCAGGGCTCGGATTTCCACCTCGCGGTCAAAGGCAGCTACCTGTGCAAGAGCGAACACAAAGACGGGCTTCAGGTAACCAGAGACCGTTCCTGCTCCCATAAAGCATTCTTTGAGTCTGACGCCAACATTCCCACAGATGAGCGCTGAGCTGAACTCAACTGACACCGCCAGCTGTCAATCAAACTCAGGAGGAGAACCGGGTTTGTGCTTGACCAACCCATGCTGGAAAATACAGATAACACTTACAACCAAACAGGTTTAACGGACAGGAAATTATTATCTAGTTCTTTAGAAAATCTGTGTTCTGGTGCTAAAGCAAACCAGAAACCAAAAAACAGAAGAACCATAAAACCATCCTTAATTTCATGAACATGTCCGGGTCATAGTTTACCTCAAAATCACAGAAATAATATATATATATTAGGGCTGTCAAAAGATTAATCGCATCCAAAATATAAGTTTGTGTTTACATAATATATGTGTGTGTACTGTGTATAATTATTTATATATATAAAAACACACACAATCATGTATATATTTAAGAAAAATTGGTTATATTTATATATAAAATATTTATATATAATATAAATTATATAAATGTATAAACAGTATATAAATGCAATTATTCCTTAAATATATACATGAATGTGTGTGTATTTATACATAATAATTATACACAGTATACACACATATATTATGTAAACACAAACTTTTATTTTGGATGTGATTAATCGCGATTAATCTTTTGACAGCCCTAATATATATATATATATATATATATATATATATTAGATTTATAGTTAATCAACTTAAAAAATTATTGTCACCGAGACATTATTTTCATGACAATTAAACAAAACCCCAAAATTGTCATTACTGCAATGCAATAATTAATAAATAATTAAATAAATACATGCTAACTTTTTTTTTTTAAGTATCTGAGTCATATTAGAGGATATTTTAGGACATCCACCAAAGATGCAACATACCAATTTTCAACTTTATCGATCATACAATGTTTTTTTGTTGTTGTTGTAGCGCCCCCTGTTGGTGGAATTTTCGTTAAGCTTGAACAATGCATTCAGCAACTATAGGTCAAGTCGTAAAAATGAGTTAATTAACATATAACTTTTCAATGCTTCAATTAATCAAAATTATCCTGCAAGCACTGTCCCTAGCTGATGTGTTCCTATTTTGCTGAAGATCGGACCAACATCCTAGGAGAAGTAAAAAAAAAAAAAAGGAAAATTATAAATTACGGAAAAATTGTATAGGTGGGAATAGAATCAGAGATGATTTGTACGGCTTGACTCAGGGATTCTGAGGGAGAAAATAAATTTGTTTCAAAACCTTAGGGTTCCAAAGTTATGATCCAAAATGTGAATAGCCTTATTATAGCGCCACCTAGTGTCGGATGTGTGTGTGTGTGCGCCAGAGTATCAATGCACCTGCCAATTTTTTTCCAGAATTTTTGGTATTTGGACCCCTAAAAATCCTAAGATTCTAGGGTGAAATATGACCAGCATGTTTTTATGAAAAATAGTTTCAAAAACACTGTAAATACCCCAGAAAACCCCAGCCGGTGCGGCTGCTGGAGGGTTAATGAGCATCTTATTGCAGGTGAACTGAACTGTGACCCAATTAGCACAAATTAAGCAATTATCTGATCAGTGGCAATATTTGCAAACCCGTTCAGCCGAAGTAAATGAAGCTGAAAAGGGCAGATCAATCTGTAGCGAGTGTGTGTTGTTTACAGCACACACACTCGTGACTCACCCTTTGACCTTCAGCATTAAACCTGTGAACGCCGACAGCGGGAGGCGTAATCTCCATCACGTCGAAGTACATGCCTGAAAACACACAGACGCATCAGGACAAGGACACACGGCTCGGCTCCATCGGGCTCATTGATTACACACCCACGAGAGGCGGCCGGGTCGTGAGAGAAGCATGGACCCGACGTCACTGATGCCTCGGAGACCAACAGAGGATCCCGTCACTGGCTGAGTGATGCAGTCGCATTCAGATGCTGCTTTTTAATGTATTTTAAAAAATAAAATCTATTTTACATATTTTTTATTAAATAATATTTATTATTATTATAAAAAAAAATTGTATACATATAATTGTTTTTTTGCTTTTTAAATATATGACTTTCTATTAATGTTACAATTTAATGTTACTGGAATAATTATTTTTTATTTTTGCATTTTATTTTTGTATTTTAATAAAAAAAAACGTATTTCAGTAATCATTTATTTTATTTCGTCACACACAAAAATGTTCTTCATTGTTTAAGTAATTTTGTTGTGTTTTGTAATTTTTATTGTTTTTTTAAATGTCTATATATTTTTTTATAAATTTTATTTCAGTTTCAGTTTTAGTTATTTTAGTATATTAAGTTAATCTAAATGACAATGAGAAATGTTGCTCTGGAAAATTAGCTGAAATAAAATAAAATATAATTTATTTTTAACAGATTTTTTATTTTCTGTGTGGTTTTAGTCCTTTTTTTATTTTTTATCATTTTGTTGTTTAAATTATAATTTTTTTAAATCTGTTTATATATTATTAATTTTTATTTCAGTTTGAATTTGAGTTATTTTAATACATCAAATTAAACAAAATGAAAATGACTAATTTTGCGTTGGCAACGAGCTGAAATAAAATAAGATTTTTATTTTACAATATTTTTTTAACTAATAGTTTTTTTTACGGTTTTAGTTCGCTACAATAACCCTAGTATATCTACAATATTGAATCACCTAAATTTCCATTGTTTCCCATCGGTGTGGACCTCAACGCGCTGGAGAAAAGTTCCCATGATCCTCCAGCACATTCATTACGAATCCTCTCTCGTGTGAAAGAGCCGTTTTTAAAGCTGTGAGAAACACAAGAGAAACACAAATAACCAGTGACTGTGACGCTCTTCACATTTAACACTTCAAACTGAAACGTTCTGGCTTTGAACGCTCTTTTCCTCTCGTCTGACAGACTGACGTGAATGAGGCTGTAAATGAGGTCAATCTTCATTACATCTAAAGATAGAAGAAGAAACGCAGCACTTATGAGCGGGATTCCTTTCAACTCCGGGAACAATTTTACATCCTCAGGAAAAAGCACATGACTAAAATCACTTTTTTATACATTCAGCCTTGAAAGGTAAAGCAGCACATCTCTCACGTAAAGAAAAACTGCACCGAGGTCAGTGAGAGCTGCACAGAGAACACATATGTATTCCTCAAACACTGAAGACAGTGTTCAGCTGCACACCTGAGACTCAAACACACAACATCAGCGCTTCTGTCCAACACGAGATCAAACGCATGAGTGACTAGACATTAAACACACACACAATCATACAAACAGCCAAATCTCACTAAGAAATGTCATATTTCATCCCAAAATCTAGAGAAAAAAATAGGGATGCACCAATATGGTCAGGTCAGGTATTTACGACAGTATTCCACAGCGACTCTAGGGGTCGCTGTTTGACAAAAACACAATTTCTACATAGTGTAACTTTAAACACAAACACAATCATCCAAACAGCCAAATCTAGAGAAAAAAAATAGGGATGCACCAATATAACAATTCTGGCCGATAACGATGACCAATAATTCTTTACATTTAAAAGCCGATAACCGATATATTGGCTAATAAATGTGAATCAAATTTTTTTTAAATAATTTTTAAGAGCCTGATTTTAAAAGATTGGTTCAGAATAAAAATTTCCTGATAATTTACGCACCCCCACGTCATCCAAGATGTTCAAAATCTAAAATAAATAAATAGGGATGCACCGATATGAAAATTCTGGCCGATAACTATAACCGATAATTCTCATTTAAAAGCCGATAACCGATATATTGGCTGATAAATCTAAATCCAATTTTTTTATCTATTTTTTGAGAGCCTGATTACAAAAACAAAAGTCTCACCATAAAAGCCGTGTCCCAATCCCACAATTTGATTGTTCCGATATGACAGATTTGCACTGAACCTTATTTTCCTTTTTGAAGTGATTCCAATCATATTTCAAGCAATTCAAAAGCATCATGTTGAACATCTGAAGAGTCTCAGCTGAAGGAAATATTATTTATCGGCTTTAATATATCAGCCAAATTTTCTTATCAGGCCGATAACATTAAAAATGATCATATATGTGACCCTGGACCACAAAACCAGTCACATGGGTCAAAATTTCGATAGGACAATATTTGGTCGAGACACAACTATTGAAAATCTGGAATCTGAGGAGCAAAAAAATCTTGAGAAAATCTCCTTTAAAGTTGTGCATTTATGTTCACGATTGTGCTGCATTCACTCACAAAAATACATGTTTTATATATTTACGGTAGGAAATTTACTAAATATCTTCATGGAACATGATCTTAATATCCTAATGATTTTTGGCATAAAAGAAAAATGGATAATTTTGACCCATACAGTGTATAGTTGCTATTGGCACAGATATACCCGTGCGACTCCAGACTGGGTTTGTGCTCCAGGGTCACGTATGGGCTGATACCGATATGGTGGCTGATATATCATGCATCCCTAGAAAATTATATATAATTGTATTATAATTGTGTAGTTTGTCAGTCTCGCAGTTTACATCAGACGCTGAGTGTGTTTTACCATATCAAAGCCATGTACGCGCTGCAGTCCACCGGGTTACAGAAGATGTGGCCCTCGACTGTGGGTTTGGGATCCTGGATCCACAGGAACACCGTATCGCTGGTGCCCAGACTCACCTGTGGACAATCCAGAACAACATCACGACTAACAGAGTCTGAGAACGCTTTACTAACGCTCCTATTGAGTTATGAAAACGTTATTTCTGAATGTTGTTTTTAAAGGATTAGTTCACTTCAGAATAAAAATCTCCTGATAATTTACTCTCCCCCACGCCATCCAAGATGTCCATGTCTTTCTTTCTTCAGTGGAAAATAAATGAAGGTTTTTGAGGAACACACTCCAGGATGTTCTCCATATCGTGACTTCTTCAATGGTCCAACGGGTCGAAGGTCCAGATGTGAGTTTCAGCTTCAAAGTCTCTCACGATCCAGCCGAGGAATAAGAGTCTCATCTAGACACATTACGTGATCAGGTTGAAAGGTCAAGCGTGATGTAGGCAGAAGAACAGATCTAGTGTTTACTAAGTGAATGTGCAAAGAAGTTGGAAGAGAAAATGAGATTGAGTTTTTCACTCTACTCTACATTTCTGAACCGGAACACGCTTGACCTTTCAACGTGATCACTTAATGTGTCGCATCACAGCGAGTGCTAGATGAGCATTTGTGGTTATAAAGTGTATAAATGTTTATTTTGTTATAAAATGGCGGCTGGTGTGTCTAGATGAGACTCTTATTCCTCGGCTGGATCGTGAGAGACTTTGAAGCTGAAACTCACATCTGGACCTTCGACCCATTGGACCATTGAAGAAGTCACGATATGGAGAACATCCTGGAGTGTGTTCCTCAAAAACCTTCATTTCTTTTCCACTGAAGAAAGAAAGACATGGACATCTTGGATGACGTGGTGGAGAGTAAATGATCAGGACATTTGAATTCTGAAGTGAACTACTCCTTTAAATGTTTTGAAGAAGTTTTTTTCTTGGTTACATGAACATTAAAGTCCGCGTGAACCGGAAGTTGCAAATGATTTTTCTCAAGTGTTGTGACGCATTTCCGAGTGAAAGGGAATATT
>JARPMJ010004541.1:27500-45000 GCA_033366665.1 Phoxinus dragarum
TAAAACATTTTAATTTAAATACATTTTATATAATTATAATCACACACACATATATATATAGATATGGTATATATATATATCATAATTCATTTTAAAGTAGTTTGATGAGCAGTTTTCTTTCCATGTGTTGATTTATTTCCTCCCACTGAAATACTTTTTGAATTTATTTTTTGAAATATTTTTTGAATACCTATTAAATCTTTATGTGATAAACAAACTTTTCCCTTTTTATCTTCAAACTACTTAATATTTCATTCTAGAGAGCGATTTATTGATCAGTTGATCAGTTTTACCTCCGACTCGCTGAATTCATTCGGCTTCAAGCGATAAATCTTTGCAATCTGATTTCCAGTGAAGCGCTGTTTGACAAATACAGAACATGTTAAGTAGTAATTAATATTATTTTCATTATAGATAATATAAATAACCCAGATTTGTCAGGGCTCAACACACCTCGTACGCTCGTGACCCAGTGATGTCAGCAAGCTTTTGAGCGCCTCCTACTGTCTCCTCCAGAGACTGACACTGACCTGACGTGCTGGAGTCCATCCAAACCGGACTGTCCTGCAGCGCAAAACTGTCCTACAGAACACACACACACAACACACATACACACCCAGCGAGCCCTTCTGCGTTTAAAAGACGTCTAATAGCGCGTCCAAACACAGCCTAGGCTAAAACAAGGCAAGATTTGTGCTGTCGGTGAGAATGTTATAGACGTAAACCATCGCCCAAGAATTATGGAAGCTTGTTTCCGCCACAGAATAAAACATTTTAAAAGGTAATTGCGACTTTTTATCTCACAATTACGAGTTTATATCTTTTATTTGAGAAATAAAGTCATAATTGCGAGATATAAAGTCATAATTGTGAGATATAAAGTCATAATTGCGAGATATAAAGTCATAATTGCGAGATATAAAGTCATAATTGTGATAAATAAAGTCAGAATTGTGAGATATAAAGTCAGAATTGTGAGATATAAAGTCATAATTGCGAGATAAAAAGTCATAATTGTGTGAAATAAAGTCCTAATTGTGCTATTAAGTCCTAATTGTGAGATATAAAGTCATAGTTGCGAGATATAAAGTCATAGTTGCGAGATATAAAGTCATAGTTGCGAGATATAAAGTCAGAATTGCGAGATATAAAGTCATAATTGTGAGACATAAAGTCAGAATTGTGAGATATAAAGTCATAATTCTAAGGGATTTTTTTTTTTTTTTAACCTCAGAATAGTTTATATCTCACAATTCTGACTTCATAAGACGCAATTCTGACTTTATATCTCCCAATTGCATTTTATAAAGTCATAATTGCAAGATATAAACATGCAATTCTGAGATAAAAAGTCAGAATTTCAAGTATATTTCTTGCAATTGCATGTTATAAAGTCAGAATTGTGAGATATAAACTCGCAATTGCAAGAAATATACTTGAAATTACTTTATATCATGCAACTTTATATCACGCAATTCTGACTTTATAACCTGCAATGTGACTTTAAATCACGCAATTCTAAGATAAAAAGTTGCAATTACCTTTATTTTTCATTCTGTGGCGGAAACAAGCTTCCATAAAGAATAGACGTTATCAATTAGGTAACAAATAAATGAAACGAGTGAAGAAATGAAACCAAACGCCTTCTAATCACTGATTACTTCGCTTACATGATGGAATATCATTCATCTCAAGTTATTTTGGCAAAAAACTACCAAATTCAAGGTTATTTTGTCTAGGAGTGAGTTACTCATAGCCGGACTCTAGCGGGTCTATAGTTCACCGAGACGGGTAATGACGGCTATATACTACTATACACACAAGCTCTAAATAAGCAATGCCACTATAAAACACGTCATATTTGTGTGGATTGAGGGAGTTTTATTCTCCCACTTCAACATGCAATGTGAGATTTTATACAGAACAAACACACATTTGATCTGTGCACAACATCTGGCGTGTGCATCAGATAATCTCCGAAAGCTCTTGTGTCATCATCAGGTGAAGCATTAACCATAAACGCTGGACGTTAGACCCGAAGCACACAGTGTGAGGACAGTGAGGAGAACCGCAGGTATCTGTGTCACTGAGATCCTCAGGGAAACTGCTGTATCATGCACTGATGTTCGTCACCTGTAAAAGGACGTGTAAATGTTGCCGCGGGTCCAGATGATTGAGGGTTTGCCTCGCGCCCGTCCTCCAGAACACACTGCCATGTTGCTGGAACAGAGATTAAATACATGAGATTAAGCATCCAGGGCTGAACTGAATCTGCATCAACAGGAAAACAGAAAATACAGCAAAAATAATTAATTATGGTATATATATATATTCTGTAAAACATATTTAACGCAGGATCCGTTTTCAGCATTACTGCATATGATCACGAAAACAATAAAAACAATAACTTAATGTGACATTTATTATAATGGATTTATATGAAGATTGTTTTAAGTTCACTTAAATTAAAAGTTGTTATATATTTTTAAAGCCTATTAAATGTTACAAATTAAGGCTTTCAATTATACTGTACTGTTGAACAATTACTTAAAATTACATTAAAAAAACGTCCTTTTGTCATTTCTACATTCATTTGGAGATTCCCTGTGATTTTGTGCATTTCAATATATAAAAAAAATTAATTTTAGGAGTGAAAAAATACTTTAGTTTATTTTCACTCAGCTGAAAATAAACTCAAAATAAACAGCTCAACATTTTTATATATTTACACTGAAACATTATACACTGAAAATTCACATTTAAAAAATACTGATCATCCTTATGATGGACGATTCATTTCACATAATATATTGTATATTATACTACATAAACAACCCATTAAAAGTCACCTGTCCACTGCCTGAGACGGCCTTCACTCGAGAGAAGTCAAACCCAGCGCTCCTCATCTTCTCCAGGAGAACGTCAAGCGCCTGCAGTCCGAACACACAAACAGCACAACACGACACAACACACACACACACACACACACACAACACTGTAGGTTAGACATGTTCTCATGTACAGTATCTCTGCAGGTGTTAAAGGGTCGTCTGCTGTACCTTCACCCACATGAGCGCTGGAGACGTGACCGTCAGCTGGTCTGAGTGGATGTGGACTCCTCCATGAGTCCTGCACACACACACACACACACACACACACACACACACACACACACACACACACACACACACACACACACACACACACACACACACACACACACACACACACACACACACACACACACACACACACACACACACACACACACAGGGAAAAGTCTGTGTTACTGGTCTGGACACAAAAAGCATTTCAGGAAATATTCAAATTGTGAGTTCCAGGCCTGTAAAATGAATAGACATTGACATGTATAGCAAATATATATTTTTGTAGTTATGCTTATCTCTAAAATACATTATTGCTTAGAAATTGTTCTTTATGAGTAATTAATAATAATTCCTTATCCAGTAATCGTGGAGCAAAAGGGTATAGGAACCGAACCATGTACAACAGAAATATGATATATAAAGTATAATAAGCAGCAATTTGACATCTGAGTGAACATGATACCTGAACTCCGGCAGCTCGCTGTCAAACTGAACACAGCTCTGGTGAACAACCGCAAGATGTCCATCGATGGCGACCACTTTCAGCTTAAAAGATCAAATCAGGGTTCAAACCCGTCTGCATCAGTTTAATACAGTTATATTATTCATGCATCTGGCAGATGATTTCATTCAAAGCAATTTTCAGTGCATTTAAGTTATGCATTTTATCATGAACCCAAGTTTTATGATGTTATTAATTCAATTGCATGTGTCCACTTGCCCACACCAGGCTAATTTAATGATTTTTATTGTCAAATTCACACTTTTTGAGCTTACTCTCATCCTGATCCGTGTGTCAACACACATATTCACGATTCTGAGAGATCAAAGGTCATGGAAAAGCCACTGACTGACCATTAATCTTAATGTTAGTGCACTGATTGCTCACAGAGGCAGATTATAGCCTACTAAATATGAATGATGATTGTCTGTCGGTAGCACGTTATTTTACAGTCCCGTTCCCCACATGTACAATAACTAAGTAATAATTAGGCACTACCCTGAACATACCGCTAAACCTAACATTGACCCATGTAGTTCCCTTATATTAACCAGTACTTTCTGTAATACACTGTGAGTACATGTACTGTAAAAAGTGCAACCTTGTCTGAATGTGTTTTGTATAACGAGTACAAAGAAATATCATGGTACTTTTTGTTTCGTTAGTAGCCTACATATAGTCCCACAGTACCATACTTCCACCGTGGTATTTTTTTAAAATACATTTAAGTCCCACGTAAATATCATGGTAAATCACTGTACTATAGTAGCACTACACTACTTTTTGTAAGTAACTTGCAATGATTTCTCCAGTAGAAACATCTCTTATATAGACACACTGACTGACATGTGTATTTATAAACACCCCTCTTAATTAAAAGCGTGTGTGTGTGTGTGTGTGTGTGTGTGTGTGTGTGTGTTTCTACCTGTTGCGTGCTGAAATCAAACCCAAGAAAACAAGAATCTGCGACCTCAGCCATTCAGATCACAAACATCCCGCCATCAACGAACGCTACAGTAGCGAAGGCTCACATCATTAATATTCATGAGGACGCTAACGCAAACTTCCTGGAGCGACAGTCATGTGACCTACTTAATATTCATAAGCTCAACCTTCACCAGGGCTGGATTCGTTCACTCACCCGCTGACTAGAGTTCCACTCACCAATCACGTCGGCGAACTTCATGTAGCCTAATGAATATTCATGACCTCAGCGAGCATGTGATGTTAACAGGTACAGGACACTTAAAGGGACTGCGCATCTCCGAAAAAACATGTTTTGCAAAGTTTCATGAACTTTAACCTGTAGCCCAAGGCATGTCCGTTGTGTAATTATTGCCATGCGCTTTAGAAATATGTATTTAAAACAGCTTATTTACTAATATAGGCCTATATTTTTTTCAGCACATATAATATTCAGAAACAGGAAAACTAATTAATGTCTGAGACAATTCATGGAAGTATCAGAGGAAGTGAACAGGAGAAAGAAGAGATTAAACATGCACGTGTAAATAACTTATTCACACCACAGTCATTTAAGTGTGTGTGAAATAAAGCAGTCACGCAATTTGAGGTGAATTTAAATCACTGAAGTGTTAAATTGTATTTTATCAAAGTTGGATGTTGGATATTGTGTTATGTAAATGTGTATTTTAGTGTAAATGAAGCATTTCATCTGAGAGAAAGAGAGAATTTAAGGCATTTTCAAACGATTTTTTTTTTTCTGTGCAATGATATTCATGTCTCAGTTAATTAATAACCATAATGCATACAGTATTGTATTATTTCAATATTGCAAGCAATTCACTTAAACAAACAGCAGAAGGCTATTACTACTTAGCCAATACACTTCAACTTTAACACAATTACGTGCAAAATAAGTCCACCTCACCCACTGCATCAACAATACTGTGCAAACATGCCGAGGAACTGAAGATTAATGAAATTATGAAGTTTAACCGCATAATTTAATTTTTCTAATGTCTTTCTTTTACCTTATTTATGTGTTTCTCACACAGACTTTGCACATCACATGAATATTAATATATGAATATTGCACATGCATATCTTAACATTGTCTTCTTTGCAAACAGAACAACCTTGAATTGGTTTGTTTGCACTTCTTGGAGGCAATGCCCACAAAGCACACATCCACACGAGATCTTCTGTTCAGAGGAAAGCCGCATTTATGATCATACTTCGATAAAAGTGTGTGTTATCAGGATGAAGCCTTGCTGTTGCTCATCTCTGATGCGGTCAGATGTGTGGGGAGAGATGAGGACTGACCAGAGCAGTGTTAGGATGGACATCGCACTGTTAAAAGAGCAATACAACTCCATCAGAGACGAGCAGAGACGGCAGACGCATGTGCTGTGCTTCAAAACAGGTACGAACTCATGTTTGGATTTGCACTCTAACTGAGAACGATATATGTATATATATATTTAGTATTTTCACTATTATAACCCATGCAAAGGTGGAATAAAACCAAAATGCATGAAGAAAAAAAGCATCATGTGACAACTTGCCCTACCCTGATTTTATGTACTCTTGTCCTGCAGTGCAATCTTCTTTATTTACAGTAGCTTTTGTCCTAATGTTTGTCACTGTGGTTTTATTATTTTAATTCATTACTCAACATACAAAACCAAAACAGACATTTGACCTTAAATACCCAGCGATCAAAATATGTTCTAAGATCGTTTTGCTAACGTTGACATTATGAAAATGTTATTTCTGAATGTTCTATTCTTCAATGCAACTCTTTCCAACTTTCTATTTCGTGATTTTTGCAAACATTATGGGAACGTTACTTTTGAATGTTCTCTGAATATTCTGAAACAAGTAGCCCAACATAAAAAAACATGTACAACTATGTTTCAGAAATAAAAACGTTCCATTAACAATGTCTACAAATAACGTTTTGAGAGTATTATTAAAGGCCAGATAACTCTAAAAAACGAAAAAAAAAAAAAAAAAAAAGAAAAAAAACCGCTTTACTAACATAACTGGAAGAACGTTTGTTTGTAACACTGAGAGAATCTTGCCAGAACATTCTAAGAACGTTCCATGAAAGTCTTACAAATCATGATTTAGGCCTACATTTATTCCATTCAACCCCTTAACTTTCACTCGCGGGAAGCCCTAAAATTATACTTAAAAAAAAAAAGTGTCCAGATCTCCAGAAATCTTATTTTATTTCAGTTTGATCATATTTATTCAAATGTTTTAATGCAATTTTTTTGGAGATTTTTTGTTATTTTTTATTTTATTTAACATGAAATTACTAGATGCATTCCTCACATTCTTTCAACCATTCATTCAAAACGCACAATTTCATGCCTAAACCTTTTAATTCTTTTTTTCCAGAAATGCTTTTATGTGCTAAATGTTTTTATTATTTTTTAGTTACTGTCGTTCTCCTGTGTAGCACTTTAAGATTCTTCGGAATGAAAAGTGCGTTGTAAATAAAATCTATTATTATGATTATTAATTCAGCTCTAAATATCTTACATTGGGTGTCTTTGCTGACCTCTTGTGGGGAAAAAATAATATAATATGACATTTCACGACTGTAGCCACTAGATGGCGTTATATATGCTGTAAATGCAGCAAATTAGTTGAGTTTTAGCATTTTTAGTTTGAATTTTGAGCATTTTTAGGGTTTTCTATGTATACTGAAGCATTCCTCGCATTACATTTATTCCTAAGGAGATCAAATTGCCCCGCAAGGAAAAGATTTGTTACCTTTTTTTAAATTTTAAGTCCTAAAGGTCTTGGACCACTCAGATGAACACTAATTTTTTTTTTTTATCTTCAAAATTGATTTCCGGGTCAAAATGATGATCATGTGATGTTGTATTTAATGACAAATGCTCTTCTTGTGTTCATCTACAGCACAGTACAGTGAAGAGATAAATGGTGAACATCCCGTGTTCCAGGTCAAGCGTTCTTCAACACAAGCACAGGTCAGCGAGTTTGCAGTGGATTGCGCTGGCGGTCAGTGGCGCACACATCTGGACGCTCACCGTCTCACACACACCACATCTGGATCTGAACACAGCGGTCACGTGTCTTCTGAAGAAGCCTCCAGCGCGAGCTCAGACTCGGAACGGCTCTCGGACTCTCTCGATCTGAAGATGAAGAACTCCAGGAAGTGTTCTGCTCCAGCGGTCCTGTCCCGTCAGATGAGCGTCGGGAGTTATCGCTCCACTCCTGCGGGATCCAGACACCAGCCGTTCCCGCAGAGGAAGAGCCTGAGGAAGTCCGAGACCGCCAGGAGACTCGGCCTGTACGCGTCACTTTAACCAGGACACACCGTGACTGACCCTAACCGGCAGGGAACGGTCTCAGAAAGTAATGCACAGTAACGATAAAGGTGCACTGTGTAATATTTAGGAGGATCTGTTGACAGAAATGCAATATCATATACATAACTATGTTTTCAGTGGTGTATAAAGACCTTAGACAATGAACCGTTATGTTTTTATAGCTTAGAATGAGCTATTTTTTTTTAAGACAATAAACATAACATACAACAACAATATGACATCCAAAAAGATAACACTAAACAGTATTAATTACACAATCAGTGAATAATAAATAAATAAAAAAGAATAAGGGCTATCTATCGTGCAAATAATATTAATAATTTAAGATAAACATTAGAAACCAGTAATTTATACTACTTAAAGAAAGAAACAGCATATATAAATTCACTTTTATGTAGAATGAGCATTTCTATCTACACACACCGCGGGTCTCCTTACATCGATGTTTCTACGGTGGCCCTGAGCGGACAAACGCGTTTCGTCACTATGTTGTTCTTCATGCACAGAAGCTGCTAAAGATAGCGAATAAAACACTGACACAATGATGAACAAGTAACAATAACATATCGTTTTACTGAATAATTAAGTTAACGTAATTTCTTAATTTATCTTTGTATAGAAACCTCATTGATTAACTGGCTACTCTCTCTGCTGTCTCAGACGACGACATCACTTCCTGTCGGCCACCGTAACTTCTATTGGGTGCAATTCGCAACCTCACCACTAGATGCCGCTAAAATCACACTGCACCTTTAAAGGTGCCATGTGTAATTGTCTGGCCAAAAAAATCAAGTCATACTCCACATTCCATACCAGATGGGGGCAGTATACCTCACATATCAAAATATGTGATGTAGGATATGGTATTTTATAAATCACACACTATAAATATGATAAAGAAGCAGAAACAGATAGTTGCAGTAAAGTAAGATATTTTAATAAGTTGAAGAAACAATAATGATTTGTGACACACACACACTCGATTTGCGCATCGCCATCATGTGTGTATTACAGGTAACATTATTACATTGCTTCCTGATATCACGTGCGCAAACACAGATAACCTATATTTATATATATATACTACAGGGCAGTTGAATGCTTGTATCTGATAACCGTGAAGCTCTTGTAATTATTACTTTACCCAACCTCTCCATGTCGAGTGATGCAGTAAACATCAGACAGCGCACGTGAACCGATCATCTCTACTATAGTAAAAAAAACACGAACACTGTTGAAAGATACAGTAGGCTACAAATGACCTGTTCGCGCCACAAATTGTTCTCCGTCCTTAGCGACCGAGTCATTGAATGTGAAACAGCGGCTGCTGTCGTCAGCGAGCAGCACTCTTCAGACGAGGGCGCGCGCGCCGCGCTGATACCTCCGTTTCAGTTTCTCGAACCCGCGCAGTGCGGCGGTCAGAACACGGAGAACATTCTGCCCCTAGCTATGCGTGCGAAAGCATGGGGAGCGATCCCGGGCGTGTCAGAATGGGTGCTGAACGTTGTAAAACAGGGCTATGCGCTGCAGTTCGCTCGCCGTCCCCCGCGCTTTCGAGCCCGGACCGTGACGAGCGGTCCTTTTCTTATCTGATCTGATTTGTGCTTCAGAGCGCGGTGGTTGTAGGGGTCTCTTGCCAAAGGCTTCAGCCATCCTTCCGCTCTCTTCCCTGAATTGAAATGAAGTAGTGGGCTCAGCTGTACTTTCCGCACGATAGACATCAGGTTCAAGTACGCCCACAAGCCGTGCGAGTTATTCGTGTATTGCAGGTTGGCTGGTGGTTATGTGCCCCGCATACCGCCTCCCATGGCCGAAACTGGTATTACAACACCTGTCGGGCCGTGGCTAGTAATGCTAATGCTAATTAAGGTTGATATCTCTGCAGCACTATAACTTGACATTTTTTTAATGACATCATTGCCCTTATTTCTTCTCATTCTTTTGATGCGTGTAGCTCATTTTTTGGATATTTTTACCTCAATTTTTACACATGGCACCTTTAATGGAACATTCAAAAAGTTTTCTAGTCTCTAAATGCTCTCAAAATCTCATAATTCATGGAACTGTTCTGAAACGTTTTAGTTTGTTTGACATTTCTAAATGTTTCTTGTTTCGGAACGCTCAGAAAATCTTAAAAAGTAACATTTTAACGTTCAGAGAACATTTAGAAATAACGTTAACTTAATGGGAACATTCTTAGAACATGCTTTTGGCAACATGTGCAGTAAGCATTTCATACTTTTATTTTTGTTATGTACCAGTAGTATTCTGACAGAAATGAGCTGACAACATAAACAGTGGATATTTCTTATTGCTTTATTGATATTCATCCAGCATTAAGAGAGCTCATGTGCACTTGACATATTGTTATATATTGAGATGCATTGGTTTATAATACATTAACATGATTTTACAGGAGTCTAGTAATTGAATGATTAGAGACACCAGATGCATTTACATCATATTACCAATGTTTCCTTTGCATAGTTTGCACAATCAATAGGTTAATTGACTAATCAATGTTTGATCACTGTAAAAAATTGTAAATAAAACAACAATATTTCAGTCTTTCTACTTCATCATTTCATGTTTAATTCAGTGTGTCACCTCATATTCTTTGTAACTATTTGTGAAAATTGTTTGCAAAGTAAGTTTCAGTGTAAACATTGATGATTTAAAAAATATCTATCTAATTATACATTAGCATTTATACATTATGATTTACAATAATCAAATTAATCATTACAAATATTATATTTTTATTATAAGAACAAAGTATACAACAGTATGCAAACATTCATTTAAAAAATATTCACACACACACACACACACACACACACACACACACACACACACACACACACACACACACACACACACACACACACACACACACACACACACACACACACACACACACACACACAAACACACACACACACACACACACACACACTAATTATTCATTAAATAAAAAGCTCTATATTAATGACATATAATACATATAAACTGTTTATTTGCTTTTTTATTGACAATGTTCTCCAAACCGTTGCTGTAATGAATGAAATCAATGCATTTTTATCTGGATATATGACAAATTACTCAATTTAGTCATGTGAACTATCAGGAACAAGCACTTGCATTTCCTCCTTTACGAGTGGCTTTAGATAAAACTGTGTTCTAAATACATCAGAATAAGAAATGATTACCATTATTATAAACATAAATGGAGAAACAATGAAAACAAAAGAGAAACTGTTTATCCCTCGTCCAGCAGGAGGTGCTAAAAACAAAAAAACAAAAATCTGATGACGTGACCGGAAATGACTGAGAACCAGGAAGAAAACAACAACAACATCACGTGTGCGCAGCGCAGCAGAGAAGGTGAGACGTCCTCAACATCTCGACAACAACCGAGATATTTAATCACAACAACACATTTACATACATAGAGAAGTATATCATCTATATAAACCGTCTAAATGTGTCTAATCGCTGATGATATTTTAAGCGTAGAGTATAATGGTATATTCTGGATTTCTAGGGGATTTCCATCCATTCAAGAGCTGCTGGTTTCAGTTTCAGTTCCAGACGCGTTTGATTCCGATCCTCCTCTTCCTCCTCCTCCTCCTCCTCCTCCTCCTCATCCTCATACTCATCCTCATCTCTGCTGGTGTGTAGCGATGGATGAGCAGCACATCCAGGCCCGGCTGATCGCTCTCCTCCGGCAGGACAACATCCGTCTGTGGCTCGAGCCCTACACGACCGACACCGGAGACCCGGAGCTCCACAACATACAGGTGTGTGTGTGTGTTCTGTGTGTGTGTGTGTGTGTGTGTGTGTGTGTGTGTGAGAAAAACACCTGTTCGATCACCTGTTTCTCCTGCTAACTGCTTCACTCGTGTCTTCTGCTCAGGAGCTGGTGTGTGTGTGTGTGTGTGTGTGTGTGTGTGTGTGTGTGTGTGTGTGTTTAACTGCTTCACTCGTGTCTTCTGCTCAGGAACTGGTGTGTGTGTGTGTGTGTGTGTGTGTGTGTGTGTGTGTGTGTGTGTGTGTGTGTGTGAAACACCTGTTTCTCCTGCTAACTGCTTCACTCGTGTCTTCTGCTCAGGAGCTGGTGTGTGTGTGTGTGTGTGTGTGTGTGTGTGTGTGTGTGTGTTTAACTGCTTCACTCGTGTCTTCTGCTCAGGAACTGGCTGTGAAGTACGCTCCTGTCACCGGCTTCCCTGTGCAGGATGTGATGTCATCGCTGGAGATCATCAGATCAGACTCCAGCAGGAAAGATGAAGGGAATAAAGAGTTTAAAGAGACGTCAGTGGCTTTGCTTGAGCTCCACCTGCCCAGAGACGGAGAGGTGCGGGATCATGCTTTCACATTCACTCTCACTCAACTGTTTACTGATCTAACTCTGCGTTTGTTGTTTCCTTCAAGAAAAAGAAAAGGAAAGAACATTTAAAAACCAAACTGGACATCACCACACAAGAGCTGAAGAATCGGTGAGTCCAGACATGTGACAATACAGACTCTCTCAAAGCAGCTTCACAGAGACGAACAGGGAAATAACAGAATAAATGAAACAAAGTCAGTTCTGATGTAAAGGTTAGTGTTGATTCAGTTCAGTTCAATAACCGTAAAGTTCATCAATTATGAAACAAGATCAGATCAGTTCAGTTCTATTAGCAGCTCTACAGAAGACCATAGTGTCAGTTCAGGGTTGATTCGGTTCAGTTCAATAACACTGAAGTTAATCAATTATGAAACAAGATCAGTGCAGCTCTACTGAAGACAATATTCAGTTCAGTTCATAACAGAGTCAGTGTTGCAAAATGAATCATTTCTGAAGTGAAAATGTTGATTTCTTGGTGAATCATTTCTGAAGTGATTCACTCATTTAAACGGTTCGATCTCATCCTCTGAATCCTGTGTGTGATTATAATCTTCTTCTGCTTCTTTTTAAGGATAAGCGAGGAGTTTCAATTCAAACACTTCAATCTGATCTTGAGTGGAAAGAAGCTGTCTCCAGGTAAACCACTGACGCCCGGTAATGAAGATTCATTCATACACGCATTAACCAGCGCATGTTGTAAGACGAGCCGTGTGTGTGTGTTTAAGGGATGAGGCTGGATGAGCAGAACGTGAAGAACAACAGTAAGGTCATGGTGCTGAACGTGACGTCGGATGAGGTGAAGAACGTGATGCTGGAGGAAGAGGAGAAGAAGCGCAGTCAGGATGAAGGAGTGCAGAGGACACAGAAGGGCTTCCAGATCCTGTCGGAGAGAGGTGAACAACATCACACGCAAAATACACCAAATAATATAACATAATAACTAATACCTTCATCAGAATGTGTAAATTGACACACTTACATAGAAACTAATGTGTGTGTGAGTACTTTTTATACTACAGGTGAAACTGGAAAAACTAGAATATGGTGCAAAAGTTCATTTATTTCAGTAATTCAACTTAAAAGGTGAAACTAATATATTATATAGACTCATTACATGCAAAGTGAGATATTTCAAGACTTTATTAGTTATAAAATTGATGATTATGAGCTTACAGCTTATGAAAACCTTTTCACAATATTCTCATTTTGAATTTGGGGTTTTCATAAGCTGTAAGCCATAATCATCAAAATTATAACAAATAAAGGCTTGAAATATCTCACTTTGAGTCTATATAATATATTAGTTTCACCTTTTAAGTTGAATTACTGAAATAAATTAACTTTTGCACCATATTCAAATTTTTGGTGTTTCACCTGTAGTATAAAATATGTAATTTTTTTAAATAAATATTTTTAAATGCATAGAATAATTATGTACCGGTACATAATTTTTTTTGTCAATTATACATGTTACATATATGTTATATACATATATACATATATAAAATATCTAAACATTTTAATAAATATATCAATACAATTTCTTCTTTAGCTTGCACACAAATTTTTATGTTAGATGCAATTAACCGTGTTTGATCGATTTGACAGCACTAATATAAATATATGGTAACACTTTACAATAAGGTTCATTAGTAAATGTATTAAAACATGAACTAACAATGAGCAATACATTTGTTACTGTATTTGTTAATCTTTGTTAACGTTAGTTAATAGAAATAAAGCTGTTCATTGTTAGTTCATGTTAGTTCACAGCGCATGAACTAATGTGCACAAGATTTTAATAAAGTATTAGTAAATGTTGAAATAAAGATTAATAAATGCTGTATACGTGCAATTCATTATTAGTTCATGTTAACTAATGTAGTTAACTAACAAACCTTATTGTAAAGTGTTACCAAATATATATACAATATATGATGTTCTTGGTCAATAATAAATAATTTGAATAATAATACTAGTCAATAATAAATAATTTCCACTTCTGTATCGCTCAGATGGGAGTGAGGATCCAACCAATACCCCGTTTTTAGAGATCGCAGATCAGAAAGGAAATCCTCTCCAGATCCCGAACGACGAGAGGAAGGTGATCCTGCCGTCTTCATGTTACTGTGTCCATCTATGTCCCAAATATCACTCTAATAATGTGTCATCCAGCCTTCTGAAACTCACAGATGAAATCAAACGAATGCCTGCATGAGTTTACAATCCTTCAATATATTGGTTTTAAAGTGATCAGTGATTTTCTGACTCTTTTTTCCTCGTCAATCATTGGTTTAGGTTTAGCACATCATTATGAGTGTGTGTTCAGACAGATGCATTAATATCCCATGTCTTGAATTCCTCTGCTGATCTCAGGCTCTGATCCTGGCGATGGGTTTCCACGAGAAAGGCCGATCTCTGATGAAGAAGAGAGATCACAGCGCTGCTCTGTGTCATCTACTCCTCGCGGACGAACAGTTCAAGTACGGCTTCATCATCACTTTATATTAATCATCATATCAATAATACATCACTTCATGGCAACACAGAGCAAAATATCATCTTTGCAGTGTATAAATGCCTGCATATAAATGCAAAAAGGCAAAGTCCAGTAATAATACAATCAATTATGGTTGAAAAAAAGACCAATTATTGTTTAGTATGCAGATATTACAATGACCCCGACGTTCTGACAGTGTGGATCAAGTGGGAGATTTTCAAGCTGTAATTTTGCAAGTATAAAGCAGGGTTATTATCGTTAACTAAAACTAACATTCTGTTAATTGAATTAAAATAAAATATAAATATTAGTTGAAAAGCCTAAATTAAACTAGAATTAGAAACGTTGCTTTGGTGATAAGCTGAAATAAGTTTAAGTTGAAGCATTAAAGTTATTGATAGAAAACTAAACTGAATAAAAAAAAACAAAAAAAACCTTAATAGCAATCAATATATATTTTTTAAACTAATAAAATGACAAAAGCACAATTAAATGAACTGAAATTAACATGACAACTAAAAATAAAAAAATAAAAGCTAATTCAAAAATATTAATAAAAGAAAAATGAAAACTAAAATAACACTGGAATAAAGCTTCTTTCAAGTACAATACACCGCTGTCCTGCAAACTCTACAGTTATGATCTCTTATGTTTATCATTATGTAAATAACTGCATTAAAAAAATACAAGTTATAGTTCAGTATTACAATGACATCAGCGCCGTTATTCTGACATTTAACATTCTGACATTGTGAGACATTTTGTAAGGCATTTATTAACACTTGATGAATTTTAATATTGCGCTGTCATGCGAACTGTGAAATTATCCTTTATATTATATTTATCATGAAAAAACAAACAATAATACCGGTAGTTCAGTATGCAAATATTATAATGACATCAGCGCTGTTCAATTTTGATGTTAAACATTCTGTGAAATCTGTAATTTTACAAGTATAAAGCTTACAAAAGCTATTTTTTTTAGGATGTATTCTGTTTGAGGAATTTTAATACGCTGCTCTCATGCAACTCTGATGTTTCTGTTTCTGTGTCTCCAGTAAGTGTAACTCAGCGCTGCTGAACACGGTGGATAACTACGCCGTCCTGCAGCTGGATGTGGTGTGGTGTTTCCAGGCTCTGGAGCAGCTGGACTGCCTGAACGACGCCAGACAGAGACTGTCCCGGGCCGAGGAGTGTTTCCAGCGGTGTTACGGAGAACAGCAGAGCCGGCTGAGGCTCATCAAGGTCTGCGAGCCAATCAACACTGTTCTTCATCAGGGATGCAGAGAGACCACACATATATAATTACTCATTTCTTATTTTAAATTCGTTTTTTTTGTATAATTGTCTTATTATTAAACGTTTTAATTAAATTCAATAATTTTATGAATCTGAATGAACTAAAATTCAAGCCAATAAAATTATATAACCAGACTTTTATTTCAAGTAACACAAAAATTGGACAGAAAATAGGCCTATATTAAAATAATATTAAATATCTATGTAATAATATCAATAAATTATTATTTTTTCAGTATACTACAGAATCAGATTTAACAGATTTTTTTTTTTTTTTGACTAAATAAACTAAAGAAGCATTTTTTCTCATTTGGCCAAAAAACAAAAATGCTATTTTCAGCCCGATAATTTTTCGGCAGCTGAAATTTCGGTGCATCCCTATTTTTCACCTCACGTGTGTGTGTGTGTGTTCACTGCATGATCCGTGTGTGCTCGCAGGGCCACACGTGCTGTTTCTGAGGCTGGTGTGTGTGTGTGTGTTCACTGCAATGTTGTTTTTTTCGTCAACGATGACGATAACGCAATTATTTCATTGACGCACCTTTGTAAGCCCGTGTAACGCACCTTTGTAAGCCCGTGTAACGCGTCTTTGCATTGACTTAACATTGAAATCACTCGCGCCTGACGCGCTATTCGCGTCCGGTGTGTAGCCAGTAAGTCTGACGTTCACAATGCATGTCATTTCTGCCTATAAATACGATAATTTTGACCTCTACGATCAATAATTTCAGAATTGCCCGCAAATTAGTTAAAATCTCCCGGAATCTAGATCGAGCGAGCAAGAGCGCGCATGTGTAGCGCGCGCACAGCAGAGAAAGGGAGCGAGAGACCTTGCGTGTGTGTGCTAGTGTGCCTCACGAAGCGCATGTAAGGACCCAACCAATCGAATTATTCAGAAAGTCTAGTTTATTATGCAAAGGTTTTAAGGTTAACTGTTGTTTTATGAATTGCAACACTTGCTGCAACCTGTCAAACCGAAGCCCATTTCCAATACTTTTTACCTAAATTAATTTAAGACTTTTTTTTTTTTTTTTTTTACTAAAATTGACTAAAACCTTTTTGTGTTTTCGTCGACTAAAACTTGACTAAAACTATCAAGTTTATAAGTGACTAAAATGTGACTAAAACTAAAAAGCATTTTCGTCAAAAAGACTAAGACTAAAACTAAAAGGGCTGCCAAAAACAACACTGCTTCACTGCATGATCCATGTGCTTCTGTCTCGCAGGGCCAGACTGGAGGAGAAGACGTGCTATTTCTGAGGCTGTATCTTCTTCAGAGTGTGCTGGCGTACCACGACGGAAACAAGAACCAAGCCTCGTACAAGCTCAAAGAAGTAAATGCTCTGAGTTTTAATGATTGTGTCTATTTACCTC
>JARPMJ010004541.1:50000-67500 GCA_033366665.1 Phoxinus dragarum
CTAATGAATAGAAAGTTCAAAAGAACAGCATTTATTTGAAGTAGAAATCACATGATAAATGCTTTTGTCACTTTTGATCAATTTAGTGCGTCCTCGCAGAATAAAAGTGCTAATGTCTTTCAAAAAACCTGGTTTGAACGTTGAATGTTATCCTAAACTCTCGCCGTTGACAGAAGATGTGCATCGAGGTGGCCGGGAGTCAGTGACGGACACAGAGACTGTAGTGTGATAAAATACCGTGTTGGTTTTGGTTCTCAGTGTTTATTGTACATGTTCAGAGAGAAAGGGAGAGGAGGGCTGGAGATGGAGGAGGTGTGGAGGGTTTAGAAGTAGTTGACGATCCTGCGGATGGACTGGATGTTGGGGTTCTGCGCCTGCCACTCATTATGGCTGCAGTAGTTTCCTCTTTCCACAATATACATGCGACCACGGAAGTTTGGCTCTTCATACATCACCCACCTGAAGAAGAGGAGAAGAAGAAGAAGAGATGAGGAGAAGACACACCAAACTAAAGCTAAAAATTGAATTAATAAATATTGCATGAATTTTTTTTTCAACACCTAAACATATAGATCCAATGCAAACTTAATTCTATGATCATATAGAATATGCAGTGACAGGTGTGTATAGTTTAAAAGCATCTGATCTGTGTGTTCATGTCCACAGAAGCTCGAGGGAAGTGAACTCACGCTCCGTCACCGAACACTCGGATGGAGTTGACGCAGTTCGTGTTGAATCCGCGGCTCTGGAGGAAGGGGCAGTCGTCACAGAACTCCATGCACTGACCGGTGTAGTTGCAGCCCTCGAACATCTCCATCCTGTAGTGCTCGCCGTGCTGAGAGACAAGCACAAGCACACTTTACGACTCCAGGTCACTTCTCATTACATTTTACAGCTGGAATTACATGCAACTCTGCCGTATGAAGCATGCATATCGTGCACATAAGCACAATCCCTGTATGCATGGATAACATTTAGCATTTTCTAAAATATGCAGTATACATTAAAATTACAACTCTATTTCTGCAGTTGAAGTATGCATACTAAGCACAGTATGCAATTTTCCTGTATGCATGGATAACATTTTCTAAAACATGCTTCACACAACTTAATTTCAACTATTTATGAAGTATAAAGCATGCATACTATGCACATTTTACGTATGCATGGAATAACGCTGCATAAACTATATAAAATATGCAATATACAGCAAAATTACAGCTCTATTTCTGCAGTATGAAGTACATTATGTCTGGAATTGCATGCAACTCTTATGATTTCTGCAGTATGAAGCATGCACATTTCCTGTATGCACGGAATAACATCCTACATTTTATAAAATATGCATAATGTGTCAGATGCTGCATCCCATAATGCAATGCTCTTGACTTCACTTTCCATAGTGACACATGTAATGAGGTCATGTGACAATGTTTATCATGTGTCTTTTTCATGCACTGCTTTTTTAAAATCATGTTGTCGATATATCGGACATATGTTTTCATGCACGGCCTCATAAATGTGTTGCATGTAATCGCGTCATGTTTATAGCATTAAGGCCCTTGCTAGTGTGTTATTTCCTGAATGCATGGAATGACACATTTTTAAAATATGCAGTAAACAACAGAGCATATCGCGTGAGATGATGCATCCCATAATGCAATGCTTTCAACAACACTAAAGTGAGGTCATTTATTGCATCGATAGTTCCACAAATAACCTTTAACCTCCATTGCATGTTAAGTTATTTAGATTATTAAAAATGTTCTTTACACTAAGATTTGACTTTTTTTCTGATCGTTCTGCAGAACTGATCACTGACGGGTCTTTAGGGAACCAGAAACGGTTCTTCTATGAACAGCAGTGAATGCCTCACCATCCGGATGGGTTTGCAGGAGCCCATGTGATCGTTGTGGGAGTTCCAGCGCTGGAACTCGGGATATTCCCCGCGCTCCAGGATATACTGCTGACCCTTGAAGTCGGGATGATCGAAGCAGATCCAGGCGCCGCTCTCCACACGGATGGAGTTCACCCTGTTCATGAAACCACGATCCTGGAAGTTATCGCATTCGCCGTACACCTCCAGCCTCCTGCCGGTGAAGCAGCGGCCCTCGTAAAACACGATCTGAGGACCAGAGGGAGATTCAGATCAATCATGACGAAAACACTTTATGATAACGCAACGCTAGCCAAAACCTTCATGTCACGGGCCGGAACAAATCTTTTCCATTCCTGTGAGACATCTATGAGAAACTGATGTCAAGATAAATATAAAATAATGCCAGAAACTCTCCAAGCCAGGGTTATCATAGTTAAACACTAAAACCCATTTTCATTACTTGAAAAAAGAAAATATAAAAACATTAAAACTTATTTTATTTCAACTAGTTGCTAAAGCAATGTCTCTCGTTTCCATTTAGTTTAAGTTGAAGTACTAAAATAACTAAAAAAAAAATAATAATTTAATATATAGACATTAAAAAAAGAATTAAAAAAAGAAAATAACAATTTCTAAAATTTTAACTAAAATTAAATTGATCTAATTCAAAATATTAATAAACTAAAACTAAATAAAAACTATATAGACATAAAAATAATAAAAATGACAAAAAACGACAAAAAAGTACAATTTTAACTAAAATGAAAAATATATTTAAAAAAATCTAACTCAAAATATTAACAAAACTTAAAACTTAATAAACAAAAATATTAATAAATGACAAAAAAAAAAACTAATTCAGAATATTACCAAAAACTAAAACTTGAAAAAACTATACAGACATAAAAAAGACAAAAACACGCAACAAAATATATAAAATTTTAAATACAATTTTAAAAATATAGTCTAATTAAAAATATTAACAAAAAAAGAGACAAAAACACACATTACTAAAACTTTAACTAAAATTTAAATGAAAACATAAAATACCAAAACTGAAATCTATTCAAAATATGAAGAAAAACCCTAATAGCAGAAATCGCACAGCCCACGTGTGCAGGGCCTAAGCCGAGGACAAACATCCGCCTACATATTAACAGAGTAAAGGCATATCACTTCACGAGGAACGGGATTTGATGAAGATCCATACTTTGAAGAGCCGAACATGTTTTCAGCTAAAGACTGCTTTCTGTGAGAAAGATGTGGTTCTCTTGACTCGTGACCAATCAGATCCTTACCTTTCCAGAATACTGCGACATTTTCCACTGGATACCGTCCAAACTGACCCACACGTGAGAAAGTGTGACACGGGAAAAGTTGGACAGCCCAATATATACAGCCGGTCGCGTGCGGGCCGATCTCGCGAGAGCCGCTCCACAAAGGTCCCACAATGGAGGGCTTTAGCTTCTGCTGATGGGACGCTTCCCGGCGCTCTGCTGATGCTGGGCTTCAGTCCACGCCACAATAGATTCTGCTTCGCTCGACTTTGTGGCTCCATTTTTACAAAAGCGAGGCTTGTGTTCAGTCGAACTGCTCTCGTGTCCCTGTGAATATGCATTCGCACAATCCAGATGACATGAAATTATTGTTTAGCTTCATATCTGAGGGTTTGAGGCCAGACCTTCTGAATATCTGGAGAGTTTTAGAAGGAAAACAAACTCACATTATCCATTCAAATTGGATTTGAATCAAAATATGAATCATGCATTCATCAGTCAGAACAGAGTTAGTTTGACTTAATGAATCCTGAGATGCATTAACCAGCTTTTATCAAGCTGGCATTGCTTGTTTGTGGAGTAAATGAGTAAGAAACGCCAGAAACTGCGTCTGTGATTGTGTGATTGATTCCCGGCTCGATCGGGTTTTAATGAAACAGCCCTTCTGTCGTTTCTGATTCATTACTGCATGTGTAATTAGTTTTTAATCAGATCATCCTGTCCGGTCTTTATTGGTATCACAATATTAATCTTGTTCTGAATCACATTCATCTTGTTATACATTTATGAATCAGTGGATTGAAACTATATGTGGATCATTCCTCCAGAACCCACGTACTGTAAAATATATATAAATATGCTTAATGTAAGCATATATCAGATTATCTGGTTTCAATCTTAGTTATATTAATGTATAATTAGATTATTTACTCAATGACATTAAAACAAGCAGGTTGATAAAGAGCTGAAGTTAGTTATTGCTCAATTACACGAGGACGTCAACTTTGAAGATAATTTTCATAGCATTTCACATATAGTATCTTTTGTAATGTTGATATTGTCTGTAACTGATTTGAGTCATTTTAATTGAACAGGATGGATGTATTTGGAGAGACAGAAAACATCCCAGAATTAATCAAATCCAGTAATAATTCATCATTCTGCCGTTTTCCCTCCAAAGTGATGTCACTTCCACTTCCTGGAGGATAGTGTCATTCAGGAAGTGGCTTGCTAATTGGCTAATTCAAGAGATTTACAAAAGACTAACAGGATGGCAACAGTGTGGGACGATAGAGTAAGGTTCAACAAGGAAATATAGATAGATAGTCAATGGTCCATTTGTGAGAAGGAAGAGGAAACAGTTTTAAACTTCAGACTTATCACCCAAGGTTAATTTGCCATCCAGTACAGTAGGTGGCGATAATGCTCCTTAGGAGTTGATCGCCATTAAACAACAACAAGAAGCAGAAGAGAGCCTAAGTCCCGCCCCTTCCGGTGGACCACCATGGGACCTTATTTCGGAAAAATATTGTATGGTAGTCAATGGCGAGAGACAACAAATATTTTGATCTCGTTTGAATTGTGCCCTGAATTACACATATGATATTTGTCAATTTAAAAGATACATTTTAAAGTCAAGAAAGTCGCAGTTTGATGTAAAACTGTTGAGGTATAAGACTGTGAAAATACGTAATTACAAAGACTACAAACCCAAAAGGCGCACGTGACGTCATACCTTTTCTCTCAATGAATGAAGCTAACTTTACTGAAGCTAACTTTACTGAAGCTAACGTCTGTCATGTTTTCTATAGTCTTACGTTATAATCGTAACGTTACGCCGTGATGCCGGAGTGTGTTGTACCAGACTGCACACACACGAGCAACGGTGACGTATAGTGCGAGACGAGAGATGTAGTTCATTGAGCGATTTTCACATAAAACTACATGTTACTCTTCTGTTTTATGACAAACTGCGACTTTCTTGACTTTCATAATTATCTTTTAAATTGACAAACATCATATGTGTAATTCAGGGCACAGACGGAATAAAAAGATAAGTTTATTACCGTTACTGAACATTTTCAGAATAATTCACAAAACATAAATCACAATTAATTGCTTCTAATCTCCCTTCGAATTTCAGAATCACCTTAACTTTTAATGTTGTGCTTCTTCACCCATTTAAAAGACTATTGAATGAACATGATTCAAAACCCCGGGAATGATACTCACGACGAGGTTATTTTTCGTTCAAAAACTTCTTCCTTAAAATAAGTTGGAAATACCTTTGCAGAGCCGTCCATGCTGTTGAGTGATGTTTAGATGACTTTTTGTTCGCATCAGCTCTACGATTCACCAGCATCATGTCGACCGATGAGGTAATATCACACTGACAGTTTGATTATATAAAAGTATATTTGAGACTAGCCTAGACTAGATCTGACTATAGTTTGAATGAATCCTTTTCTTTGCATTACACATTGACATCACAGTACAGAACGGCTCTTTCGGTAATATCCTGAACATGTATCCACGTGTCCTTGCAATAGCGCGCGTAAACGTCTTTTGATTTTCCCGGCAAAAACGTCCCGAATCCTTCACATAACAATCAGTCAGGCTTTCATATTAGACAACCTGGGAAGTCAGACTCGGAGAACGTCTCGTTGTTAAGTTTCGTTACAAACTGTTCACACTTTGGCAATAAAAAGCGATAAAATCGAAAATAAAATGAGTAAAATCGAAAATTCATACAAATAACATCTTTAAACATCATTTCACCATGTTTATGTCCTCCATTACTCTGATTTACTGAACAAACTGCATGTGCACCTTCATTTAACCAATTACTGTATCTGCCTAATGCAGACTGATTTCTACAAACATTTGAGTCTTTTTTGTATTGTGATATTTTCCCCTCTACAAACATTTTACCTCACCACATTTTCATTACTGATATATGTATTTAAACTGTAAAGGATATATATGTTGCACTGTTTTTAATTGCAACAATTTTTGGCATCTAAAAAGTCAATTTGTATTAATGATTAAGAAAAGAAATACTCATTTGAAACTGCATGTTCATTTGTGTTATTAATTGTGTTATTGTGTAAATCACAGCAAGCGACTCCAGTGATAGTGAAACAAAATGCTGCGTTTAATGATTACAATCAAAAAAAGTCCAACAACATTCACTACTGAATGAATGCCGCCAACTTTATTGGCCATAATTACCGTTTAAGAAACACAATATACAAATTCCAAAGGGTTCGGGACAGAGAGGAACATGAGAGGTAGAGAAGAGCTGAATGAAAACATAAGGCTGAAGACGCAAAATGGACATGAAGCAGAGGGTGTGTGTGTGTGTGTGTTATTCATGTATGTCACAGAAAGAATAAAAATAAAATAAATAAAAATATCACAACTTAAAAAAATTAAATTAAATGAAGTATAAAAAAAGGTTCAAAAGAAAATGTCAATGCAGGAAAACAGGCAGTTAGCCACTTCAAGTAGAGGGATATCCCAGTGTCCAGTGCTGTGGTGCAGGAGGGCTCTATAAACAGACTTTTCTAGCAAACATTTCATATTAAGAGTCTTTAACCCTGTTCAGATCAGTTAATCCTACAGCTAACCGCGTCTTAACCGTAAACTAGACCAAAGCACAGAAGCTCAGTGAAGCCCAAACACCAGCCTGAAACAAACATGCTTTGCTAGAAAAGTTTGTGCTCGTTCTCCGGTGGGCGGGGCAGACTGCGGGAGAGGGGGCGGGGCCAGGGCGGGAGGGGCGGGGTCAGCGTGGGAAGAGGGCGGGGTTTATCTACATCATCGAGCAGGGCGTCCGGCCCTGTGGAGCGCCACCATCCATCTTCTCTGCTTCCAGAATTATCCTCTTAAACACCTCCACCGCCGTCTACACACACACACACACACACACACACACACACACACACACACACATCTCTTCAGGTGTGTGACAGATTGGTTCATGTTCACCAATAGACCAACAAATTAATTTAAAATTCATAAAACAGCTACAAATTTTTAAGCAAAATATCTCAAAGGAAAATAATAGCATAAAAGCAAATACAAATGTAGCAATATAATAAAACAGCAGCAAACAATGACATAATCTCTGATTATTTAACTCATATTCATATTTGTCTGTCACTCAAACATGAAAATCATGGCATAGTTTATTATTAACTATTTGCATCTTTAAATTCAACAAAATTTCTAAACATTTCGAAATGCATTTATTAAAATATGTTCCTTGTGAAAACAATTACCGGTACGTTTTTTAGTTCCTAAGTATGAACATGGCTAAAATATGTCTAGCTGTGGAATACGCAATATTCAGTTAGATTTATTGATAATAATATTAACCTGGTTATTATTAGGCCTATGTTTATTAGTACTTTTGAAGAAATAAGACCCGTTTCATTGACAAATATGCATTGCAATAAGTTTGTTCGTAATGCGAATGGATTTTTCAATTAAATATAGGTCTAAATATATTTTTTTGAGTGTGTTTTCAGGTAGAAAACTACCGGAAGAGCATCTCGAGATCTGACAGACGACAGGAGACATTAATAAGAGGAACTGATGAGAGTGGATCAGAGATGGAGTGAGTAATTCAGTAATGCATGCAGACTGACTGCAGGATAAAACATTATTGAGCATTAGAGAGAGTGCAGATCAATGCTGGTCTTCTGAGAGTAACGCTGAAGTCATCAGCAGACGCAGCACTTCCTCTGCAGGACAGGAAACGCATCATTACCTGATTCTCTTTGGCTGAGGACTCCATGAACGCTGCGTTCCACGATTCTGCCAAAGCTTTGCCTTCTTCACAACTGATGACACTGAGAGACACATGACCACATCTACAGCTTCAAATGCATGTTATACATTACAGCGCACAAGCAAATCTGCTCTCATTTGACATTTTATTTATTGAACCTTTATTTTAGCCAGAAGAGAACGATTCAGCTACGATTAATCGCATCCAAAATAAAAGTTTGTTTACATAATATATGTTTATGTACTGTGGATAATTATTTTGTATATGAATACACACGCATGCATGTATATATTTAAGAAATAAAAGTTATTATACAGGTGAAACTGGAAAAATTAGAAAATCGTGCAAAAGTTAATTTATTTTAATTTACAACTTAAAAGGAGAAACTAATATATTACATAGACTCATTACATGCAAAGTGAGATATTTCAAGCCTTTATTTGTTATAATTGTGATGATTATGGCTTACAGCTTATGAAAACCCCAAATTCAAAAATACAATATTGTGAAAAGGTTTTCATAATCTGTAAGCCATAATCATCACAATTATAACAAATAAAGGCTTGAAATATCTCACTTTGCATGTAATGAGTCTATATAATATATTAGTTTCACCTTTTTAGTTGAATTACTGAAATAAATGAACTTTTGCACCATATTCAAATTTTTCCGGTTTTACCTGAATATATAAAATATTTATATATAATATTTATTATGTATAAATATATATAGTATATACACACATGAAAATATTTCTTAAATATGATATGTATACATGTGCTTTCTTAAATACATACATGTGTGTGTATATATACAAAATAATTATACACAGTACACACACATATATTAACACATTTATTTTGGATGCGATTAATTGAGATTAATCATTGCACAGCCTTATTAAAAAAAAAATTTCATGAATGAGACGTGAACATGAAGGATTCACCCTCAAGTTGTTTCAAACCTGTATGAATTTCTTTCTTCTGTTGAACACAAAGGAAGATATTTAGAAGAATGTCAGTAAACAAACAGTTTCTGGGTCCCATTGACTTCAATAGTAGGAAAAAATATATACTATAATATATACTATGGAAGTCAATGGGACCCAGAAACTGTCTGGTTACTGACATTCTTCTAAATATCTTCCTTTGTGTTCAACAGAAGAAAGAAATTCGTACAGGTTTGAAACAACTTGAGGGTGAGTAAATGATGACAGAATTTACATTTTAAAGTAAACTATCCCTTTAAAGCGGATCCCTGGCGCTCACAGGATCGACACACACACTGCAGATCACGAACGCAACACGAGATTCACACACGCTTCCTCTAATGTGTGTGTAGCGGTAGGATCCATCACTCCTCCCGAGGCTCAGATTACGCTCGCGTTATGAAGGAAACACGTAAAGGATGTTGACAGCGCCTCAGATCCAGAGTCAACGAGGGGAATTTACACGGATTACATCACATCCTGCAAACCGTTTCCTCTCTATTCCCAGTCAACAATTGTCTGAAATACTGCTCACAAGAGATCATATTAGTGGAAAAGTTGAATACTTCATCACATCAATATGAGCACTAGCACTAGTGATGAGCGACTGCGCTAATATCATGAAGAATAAGTCATCAGTGTCTGTAACATTCATATCAAAACTGGGAAAATTGAGTCCAGATATGATTGAGATCTGATTATATTCTTTTAAAGTACATTATTTATATAATAAATGGTCTTTTAAAAAGTATGCTGGAGAGTCTCTCTTCTGACGACGCCTGACTTCAGGGTTATTATAGTTTCTTTGCAGAAAGATTAATGTGCCTTTGAATTAGGTCAGAGCATCTGCGTCTGAACATCATCATCATCATCATGTGACGTACAGTATCAGGAACAGAATATCACATGCTTTCATTAATCAAACGCTCTTCATGCTAAAATAGGCTCGCGTGACGTACCGTTCCATGTGAAGGTCTTTCTTATTGCCCACCAGCATTATGGGTACTCTAGGAAAAGGACATTGCGGCATTAATGTTGAACATTTATAACATGCAAATTAATTCTGCTGATAATTCATCGTTACAGTCAAAACTGACCACATTAATATTCCTAATACAGATTCATCGAGATTGATCACTACCGTATTCATTCTTGTGAAATATCATCATAAATCATGATTCATGTTGACTTTAAAATAGTTATTAATCATCAACACAACTCCTTAAATCAACACAATAACCTTCATTATCAACAGTCTCAGTAATTAACTACACTCTGCACATGCGGAATTAAAAACTAAACATACTTACTGCACTTTTCCCACCATATCCAACAGTTTTTCATGGATAACTTTTACTACTTCAAAACTGCAGAGAAGAGGGAGAGACGGATCAGAATTGGGATTTCTGAAATCTTGCAGATGATTTTAACCAACTTAAAAATTAGAGGCAGAGGTGATTAATCACAGAATAAAATCAGTAAATGATCTAGTGATTTATTGCATTATTCATAAAGCAATAAAACTTGTGGCACAATCATCCTCCTAAAACATTATTCATAAAACGACTCTTGATTACAGTCACATCATGTCCTCGGGCTTTAAACCTCCCGGCTGAATTTAAACACTTTATAATGAAGGACTTATGGAAACACATTCATTTACATATTCAGATTATAAAACGCAAAGACCGTCAGCACTGCTTCACGATTTGAAGGCTGGATGGTTATATTTAATAACTGGTTATGGGGTGTAAGTCAAAGAGAGGCAGACATTATAATTTAATTAACATCATCTAATATCCAGAGCGAAGATAATCATGAACAAACATAAAAACGCTTTACCATCTTCACTAAAAATAAAATCTCATGTCTGTGATTAAGGACTAGTTGAAACAGTTCCTCGAGTACAGTAGGTTATGGTTTAATAATCTTTAAAAAGTTTAATGTTTTATTCATACACTGGATTCTGACAGACAGACACATTTCATCTTCACATTAAAGAGACTATATGTGACCCTGGACCACAAAACCAGTCAACTTTTTGAAATTGAGATTAATACATAATCTGAAAGCTGAATAAATAACCTTTACATTGATGTATGGTTTGTTATGATATGACAATATTTGGTCGAGATATTAGTATATAGTATACAATAGTATACACCCTCAACTATTGAAAATCTGAGGGTGCAAGAAAATCGAAACATTGAAATCATTCTCAAAGACTTGTTGTTGTTCATCTGGAGAGTTTATAAAGCCATCAGGAATAATCATCTGCACACGTACCTTTTATTTGACGTGACTGAATACACCAGAATGTAACCGTTGATGTCTATGGAGTACGTCTGTGGGAAAATTGAGTATTCGTCCTGAAAGAGGGAGATTCAAAACACACTTCAGAGATGATGCATTCAAAAATGAATTATTCATGCCATGATGTTTTTATTATAACTTAAAAAAAAAAAAAAAATCAAAATTAATGATTCATACGGAAGAGGATTAGGGCCAAGCAATAATAAAAAATAAAAAACATCTCAAGATTAAAGTCATTATAATGCGAGATTAAACTCGTTAAATTTCGAGAAAAAAGTCGAAATACAATCTTGAGAATAAACTCATTACATTTAGAGAATAAAATCATTGTGTTTCAAAAAAAAATCGTTAAATTGCAAAACTGTCTCCATGGTTACTTCGTAAAAACCTTTGCATTGCACACACCCTCCTATGCACTGTTTTTATGAAGTAACTGGCTATTACTTTAGGATCGTTGTTGGTTGTGTACAGAATGTAACGACTGTAACCATCCATACAGCCATAAATGGCAATGCCGTACGGTTTTAATTTATCATAGCTGTCCATATGCCAGAGTGCATTATTTGGGCCAGCGCAAGTGTACTGTCGTCTTCTCAAGCGTCTCCGTCGAAAATCCACACGTTTGTGTACAAGATTGTATTTCGACTTTTTTTCTCGAAATTTAAAGAGTTTTTTCTCGAAACACGACTTTATTATCGATATTTAAAGTTTATTCTCAAGATTGTATTTCGACTTTTTTCTCGAAATTTAAAGATTTTTTTCCCGAAACACAACGACTTTATTCTCGAAATGTAATGAGTTTATTCTCAAGATTGTATTTTGACTTTTTTTCTCATAATTTAACGAGTTTAATCTCGCATTATAATGACTTTAATCTCGAGATGGTTTTATTTTTTTATTATTGCTTGGCCCTAATCCTCTTCCGTAGATTCATAACATGTTTTCAATACAAAAAAAATAAATAATCATCAATAAATAAATGTTGGCAAGGCAACATTTCTAATTTTCATTTACGTTAATGGCATCAAAATGTGTATTGAGATTCCTGCAGTTTTCCTGTTGGTCAACTGAACTGAACTGGTTATGTAAAGACGTGTGTGTGAGTAACGCCGCTCTCACCTGTCCAGCCGTGTCGACCAGCTGCAGGTGATACTCCTGACCGTTCACTGTGATCATCTTCGTAAACGCTGCGGAGAGAAAGAAAACACCGGATGAGAGTTTGCAGACGTCAGCAGCTGCTATCAATACGCCATCATTAATCACATCATCGTGTAAATAAACATAAACTACAGCTCAAACGTTTGAGGTCGTGTTTTAGCTCACCAATGCTGCCTTTACATGATCAAAATACAGGAAAAAATATGAAATATCATCACAATTTAAAATAGCTATTTTCTATGTGAATATAATAAAATGTAATTTATTCCTGTGATCAAAGCTGAATGTTCAGTGTCACATGATCCTTCAGAAATCAGTATAATATGATGATTTGATGCTCAAGAAACATTTATGATTATTATCAATGTTGAAAAAGCACACAAATAATAATATCTTTATTTTTTTTTGGAATGTTGGCAAATATATGTTATTTTAGATATTCCATAATGTATTTAAATAAATGTTATTATGATATAAGGGAAGGTATGTTTTATTTGATTTAAAACTATTAAGAAAAAATTAAATGATACAAAACGAAACATTGTATTTATAAAAATTTAATTAAGAGAAAAAGGTTTTATTTTACAAATTATGCAAAATATTTATAAAAATAAGGGAACATACTTCAGTTGATAAGTTCATGATTATTGGCCAAATTTCAGAAATGCTTGAAAATAGTTATTAGATACAGCTTGCTGAAAATATTCCTCTGAGAAACTTTTTTTCTTCAATTAAAATAATCAGGAGTCGATGTGTTACAGACCCTTAAAAACACAAGCAAAGAATACTGTGGGGGCGGAGTCACCGCAGAGAAAAGCCACACCCACACGACTCAAGCCCCGCCCCCGTGAGTTCACTCACTGTTCCACTGAGGGACATCTTATGAACCGCCCCTTTAAAAATATCTCATCATAATCTAATAAAACAACATCTGGTCTCCTTAAGCGGCTCCTTAAGTCACAGTGACGAGAGCAGAAGCAGTTCATGCTGGTGTGTGTGTGTCTCCACTGAGTCTGGAATCAGCAGCAGAAACACTGAAGCTGCTCGAGGGAGTCACATGCGTTTGCATCTATACCGCCTGCCATTCACGTAACACACAACTAAAGACACACACACACACACACACACACACACACACACGGCTTTCCTCCAGAGTTCACATCCTCCTGCCAACAGCTCTGTGTCATACAGCCAGATGAAGAGGAGAATGCAGAAAACCAGCGTTTATACACACACACACACACACACACACGACAGGAGGTCAACATACGGTCAATATATTCAGTTTACCAACAAGCAAACAGACAAACACTGTGTCCAAACTAGACTGGATGCAAAAACAAGCCATTGAAGGCGAATCATAGTTTTAGTCCAAATCAGCCACAATGTGCAACACACTCTAAAAAATGCTGGGTTGTTTTAACCCAATTTTGGGTCAAATATGGACAAACCCAGCCATTGGGTTACATTTTTAAAATTGGATTTTTGATCCAACATTTGGGTTTGTCGATATTTTACCCAAAATTGGGTTAAAACAACCAAGCATTTTTTAGAGTGTATATGTTGCATTACTTTGCATAACTTACACTACATGTTTGAGTCATATGAACAACTCAGTAAGTCTTAAGTGCACACATACTGAGTCAGACGTGCGGTTCAGTGAGTCAAATGTTGTGTAATCAGCCCGAATGATTCAGTGAGTGAATCGTTTTAGAATCATCTGAGTCATTATGAAGCACTGATTCATTTGTAGTAGAGCAAGGGGTCGCAACCAATGGGATCATCACTGGCACGTGACAATATCTAAAGAGGTGTATGTATTTAATATAAATAAAGTTCCTCAAACTTGCATACGGACGTACATTTTGAGGAAATCATAGTCTGTTTTATTAAGTTAAGTGCTAAAAATACTATTAAAGTGAGATTTTACTCGTGTTAACACAATCCGACACCATTCTGTGATTATCCTTCCACGTGCCGTATATATATATATATCTCACTTCACAGATTAAATTTCAATTCGCAACCCTACATTATTATCATCATCAGCAGTGGTTGTGATGTGATTGACTTACTGTTTTCAATAGTGGGGTCGTAGGAGTCGACAAACTGGCCTTCCACAAACTGTATTGTCAAGGAGGATTTCCCTGAAACACAGAAACACGAGAACAAAGTCAGAGAGTGTGAAAGATGATCTTTACCTTCAGACCACAAGAGAATGTGAACGTCACACTAGTAACATGCATTACATTACATACAAGTAAAGTGAGTGTAGTTTTCTTCAGTTGTGTAATGCATGACCACTGACCAGCTCACAGAATACATGTATAGTAACACGCATATATTAGATTCATGCTAAAGAGATTGATCATAATGATGCAGAAATCATTATCATAATGCCAAATTAAACTATTCATATCTCACACACAATTTCTTAATAGATGAAGAAAATATAAATGCATATTTTTTAGATTTCTTCACGCAAAATATTACTTATCCTTTTGATTTCGGGGTGAATCGTGACCTAGACTGGTTCTTGATTTAATGTGATTCGCTCTTAAACTGGATCTCTGCATGTGAATGCATCACCATTAAACACATTCCCATTCCAAAGAGCGTTTGTGATGAAACTGACATAGTGGTAGTAACGCAGGACATTCACATTCACACACACACACACACACAGAATGAGTGTGTGGGCAGATTTGCCCTGGAGCCTGTTGCTATAACAACGGCGAGTTCCTCTCTGCATCCAGCATTTGTAAATGCGAGCTCTCATTCACCGGGAAAAGCCCACAGGAACACCGGGACAGTCCGGAATGGAAGCGCAGCTCTTTGAAGGACAGAAGTGTGTTTGATCAATCAAATGGAACATCCAAACATGTTCAGATTCATATTGTATCCATCAGGAATAAACTGGATTGTGGAAAGCAGGCGTTCCTAAAGTCATTCCACTCAACAGATAATGGGGAACGACCAAAGGCAAGATTCCGAAAATGTAACAAGTTTGTCAATGTTACAGTTCAATAACATTCCGAATCAGAAATAAAACGCAACATTGTAGCAACTGTGTCTCTTCAGCTCAAATGATACAAAATAACATCCTCTCACACTCTAAAGGTGATTGGCTCGTTTAAATGTAAGGCGGGGCTACAGCCGCCATATTGGGTGTTATGACTTCTCCTATCAATATATTTACAAGTGAATGGTTGTATTTAAATTAGGGCTGTCAACGGTAATGCATACGATTAATTCAAAATGATATGCAAATAAAGCATGTGAAATGCAAACCAGCGCCTCTCTAGTAAAGTTTTGATGGACGAGGATTGTGATCAAGGTGAAGATGATTGCAGTGATGTACAGTAGTCGTACAGTAAGAACACGAGTCAAAACAAACAACGCACTGATCACACATTGTAATTATGCACAAGCACATTTCACTACAGTCATTCACGCTGTTTCCACACACATTCAGGATCATGTTTTATCTGTCGTGTGTGTGTTGCTGTGTTTAGTGATTCTGAATGGATCTGTGTGGTAAATGCAGTCAGGTTAGGTTATTTTTTGGCATCTGCATGTGTATTCCTTATATCATTTGGTTATTTAGTGTCATTTTGGAGTCTCCAAGTGTCCTTTTTTTTGCAAAGACACCTACATTTTCCTTGAGAAAAGCTTGCAGTAATTCAGTTTTGTGAGAATCTCCTTCAGTCTGATGGTAATGCTGAATATAGCAGCAAATGATGACAAAATGAACGCGTTAAACAAGATAATTAGTGTATGCTTAATTTCACAAGTGTGTGATTAATCGTGATAAAAAATGAATTTATTGACAGCTCTTATTTAAATGTATAGCCATATCAGTTTCACACAATACAATAAATACAAACATTTTATATAATTCAACCTAGAAAAAAAAAAAAAAGAGTAAATTTTGTTTATACAACTCTTATAAAATTATTCTTTAAATGTACTTTATGATATTTTTTCTTTGGGTCCATCTAACAAAATAAGTCCTTCAAAATTTGTCCCTAAAATGTCTACGGCAGAATGAAAAAAAAAAAAAGTTTGAGGGTTTAAAAAGTAAGCGATTGATGACATCAAAAGTCGTTTCAGAGTAGGGCTGTAAACGATTAATCGCGATTAATCAAATCCAAAATAAAAGTTTGTGTTTACATAATATAGGCTATGCGTGTGTATTGTGTATAATTATTTTGTATATATAAATACACACACATGCATGTATATATTTGAGAAATATTTCTATTTATATACTGCATATTTTTATATGATTTTTATTATATATAAATAAAACTATTTTTATATATAAATAACACATTTTTCTTAAATATATACATGCATGTGTGTGTATTTATATATACAAAATAATTATACATAATACACACACATATATTATGTAAACACAAACTTTTATTTTGGATTTGATTAATCGCGATTAATCGTTTACAGCCCTATTTCAGAGACTGACAAAAACCGAACATTTATTTTTGTTAGAATAACATCCCTGATGAATCATTCACAATAAGATCAGGAATATGAATGAACTTTTAACCAGTCTGAGTTTCCACATCTATTCCATTGGTTTATTTTCAGTTGTTCATTACAAGCACTTCTCGACTGTAAAGCCATTAGAGAGCTTCAGTCCTGATTCTCTCCATTTTAATGGAAGCGCATCAGATTTCAAGCATCCTTTCTCATCAGTTCTATAAATAGACCCCTGAAACCGGAGCAAGCGCATCAGGAACATATAGTTCCGATCGGCCGGCGCGTGACCCCGCAAACACAGCCCAGATGTGGGCGGACGGCGTTTAGTCAGTGGCCAGTGAAGTGGACACGCAGAGATCCTCCAACGCACAGCGCTGAGTCTGTATTGAGAGAGCAATACTGTACAAATCCAACAACAGACATATTTAAAGACTTTCTGCTCGAAAAGAAATTCAATTGCTTTAGGAAATCAAAAATAGAGAGTTTATTTAATCAGACTGCAAAGACTTGACTGCATCATTAGAATAAAACTCAGAGGTTTTCATTAGAATTGGCTAGTGAAGGTTACCGCATTGCATTGCCATATA
>JARPMJ010004541.1:70000-74843 GCA_033366665.1 Phoxinus dragarum
GATGGATGGGTGGGTGGATAGATGGGTGGGTGGGTGGATGGATAGATGGATGGGTGGATGGATATATGGGTGGATGGATGGATAGATGGGTGGGTGGGTGGATGGATAGATGGGTGGATGGATGGATAAATGGATGGGTGGATGGATAAATGGATGGGTGGATGGATAAATGGATGGGTGGATGGATGGGTGGATGGATAAATGGATGGGTGGATGGATGGGTGGGTGGATAGATGGGTGGGTGGGTGCTTGGATGGGTGGATGGATGGGTGGGTGGATAGATGGATGGATAGATGGGTGGGTGGATAGATGGATGGATGGATGGGTGGATGGATAGATGGGTGGATGGATGGATAGATGGGTGGATGAATGGATGGGTGGATAAAGCACCAAAATTCTAGCAAAATTGAAACTGATTTAATGTATTACTTGAGAAAACGACACCCTGAACAACATTAAGAGTTCAATTACCCACATTTTATTACAAAACTTTATTTTTTGTCTAATTTTTTGATGCATCACTAAATGTTTTATTAACAAAGTTCGGGAGGAGCACATTCAGACAATCAAACCTAATTAGACACGAGTGGACCACACCCTGTTAATCAACCCAATCACCGAGGGTTAAGAGGTGTGTGTATACTGCAAACTTACCTCCGTTCGTTGACAGTTTAACCGCATCCCTCCACAACCCCATCTCCTCACTTCTAGTCTAAACACTCTTACAACAACGGGGGAGTACTCTGGGTTCGGGCAAAATTTCCGAGCTCGGAGCCCTCCCCTGGACAGCACGCCAAATATGCATAGTCTTTACTCCGTTTAATTGATGTAAGGGTGAACTCGTGAATTTATATATTAGTGACAATGATTTGAATCGTTAAAACTGAGTGCAGTGCATATGCATGCTAAGGTTTGCTTATGATTTCATGAAACCAGCATGGATGTATGAGGGGAACTGTTCCCAAAGGCTGAAGTAACTCAAGTGTGTCCTGATGTGATGTTGGCTTGGCATGTTCTCTCAACTGTGATCTGCAATGAATCGTCACACACATCAGCACACACGTGTTCTGTGCAAACGCTGTATTATTGCAGAGAGAATACATGTGCTCCAAATGACACAATAAAATCCACCAGATCACAACCCAACTCAAGTGCGAAGAATCAAGAGTTTGATATTTTGAGTCAGATCCATGAGCATCAGTACATCCAGGCCAAAATAATAATCAATGTCAAGCTCCAAAAATAAGTCTTTTGAACTCATAATAACTTCCAAGTTTTCAAGGTGTTTCACTGAAAACCTTCCCCTCTAATTCAACTCTTAATCCCCAATTGAGAGTCACATATTCAATTGATTGGATAGCCGAGAGCATTAAAACAATGCAAAACCTCTAATTTTTCAATCTGAACATCAAATCAAATGAGATCTGTGGAGGAAAGTACAATTTTCTCTGAGTAATAAAAACAAGTGTTATTTTCAGACACTGATTTGTGGGTGAATTATTACTCTGACACACTCAATGAACAGTGAATATATTAATTACACAACACTCATGTTTGAAATCATATCCGTTTCCTATCCATGAATTTATTATAAATGAGCTTTTATAGGAACTGAGATGTAGACACAAACCAAAAATCAAACATTCTGACACATTATTTACTGAAAATCATCAAAATAACTAAAATCAAGCATCATTCGTTGAAATAGCGTGTTATTTGGAGCTGATTTAAGAGGAGTCAAAGCATGACCGTTATCGGCCGATGCCGATAATCTCAAAGCGGTCAAATATCGGATGATATATCGGCTGCGGTGAGGAAAATACTCTGATTGGACAAACCTGCAGCATCCAAACTCATTCACATCACACCACAATTACTGAATGACTCAGAAATAATGTAATAACTCATTATATTAGTATACCAAGTATACATTGGGTTTTCACATGAAAATATATCTCTTTTAATGTTAGGATGAGGGTCACTGGTCATATTTAGTGGCCTATGGCATCTATATATGTCATGAAGCTACTATAAATGAATACACACCTCTGTTAGATGTTAACATATGTATTCATGATATGAAGAATAAAAAAAAAAATGCATGAACCATAATGAATATACAGGGAGTAAAAGCACTTTGACACTGGACCGAGGCCTGCATGCATCTGCAGAACAGCATCACACTGCATTCATCGCAAAGAAAAGGCTAATTAAGTTTGTGGTTAGATGCACGAGGATGTATTACAATATGTTATATGTCACAAAGCATGCATACATCAGCTCGTGCTTAAATGCATGCGGATGCAGCACGCGCATCATGGGGTGACATTCAGCTCACGCGAGCACGCACCAATCTCATGCATGCGGGGAAATATCAAAAGCTGATGTAAACGATACATAAGACGCAACGCACTACGCAACGCGCACTTACCGACGGATCTGTAGCCCAGGACGGCGATCTTGCGCGATTTCGGCTGCGGCATCTTTATTTATTCCCTACCACATCAATATCCACATGTAAGAGGGCTTGTGCTGTCTGGAAGAAACGAAATCACATGGATTGGATCCGGTATAGAGTTGCAGCGTTGCGAGGCTTGAATGGGATATAGTAATTACTCCGGTCCGGTAAATGAAGCGATTTTTTGATAAATTACGAGGAAAGTCTCAGACTCTGCGTCACTGCCCACCGCAAACCTGCGTTAATTATGCAAGAATGAGCGCGCTGGATTGGTCGAGCCCGCCCTGGGAGGCGGGACGTGTCGCTGTTAATAGCACAACCATTGGCTCAGCGGGTCTCAACTGTGAATGTGATTGGATGACTACAGTTGTCAATGTTGAGACGCCAGATTAAACACATAGTCACGTGATTTTCACGTTAACAACACAAGCCTCGAATCGCGACTTCATCTGACACGCCCATTTTTTTCTCGACACAACTCCGACGCCTCGGTTCAAATGTCACATGACATGGCTTAAAGGAGAACTCCGGTCAATTTTAACATTGAGCTCAATTTTTAGTAAATTTTGAGTGCTGTCAATACAGAGAACAACGACAAAAATCGGTGTTGCCTACACTGTTTTATCCTATTTTTAAAATTTGCACCCTATTGACTTGAATGGGGCAAGTTTTAAACCTGCTTTTATCCTCTTAACATATTTGATGGGTCATTACAAGTGCCCAGCCATGTTGAGTGATTCCTTCAGAGTGAACACGAGTGAATCTGACTGCAGTAGATGTGAAAGATATGAATAAAAATGATGTTATATCAGCCAGCGCACATACCTGTATTTAGTTCCTGTTTTCGGTGGAAGTCCAAAGTAGTCGATTGTCGAGTTCACGCGCGTGATCATAGCAACTAAACCTATGCGCGTGAACTCGACAATCGACTACTTTGGACTTCTACCGAAAACAGGAACTAAATACAGGTATGTGCGCTGGCTGATATAACATCATTTTTATTCATATCTTTCACATCTACTGCAGTCAGATTCACTCGTGTTCACTCTTAAGGAATCACTCAACATGGCTGGGCACTTGTAATGACACATCAAATATGTTAAGAGGATAAAAGCAGGTTTAAAACTTGCCCCATTCAAGTCAATAGGGTGCAAATTTTAAAAATAGGATAAAACAGTGTAGGCAACACCGATTTTTGTCGTTGTTCTCTGTATTGACAGCACTCCAATTTACTAAAAATTGAGCTCAATGTTAAAATTGACCGGAGTTCTCCTTTAAGTCTCCTTTAAGCTTTCCTCTTTTTCTTGCTGAACTTAACTCTTTTATTTCATCCCTTAAACTTCTAAAAAAATTATCTGCACTTCTAAAATAAAGTAGCCTAGGCTAGCGTGACGATTTAAATGGATGTTTTTCTTTCACAAATCAAAATCTAAAACAAAACGTATTTTCTTGAGAATATCGTTTTAACTGGTATTTAATTTAGGCATTTACCTTCAATCCCTTTAGAAAAATCCAGTTTCGCAATGATATCATCCTGCAGAAAGTGGCAACATTTTTGGCAGGAAAACAACATCACAAACATCAGTAAGGAGGATCAGTAGCCTATTAGCCTATCAATAGATGAATTATGTTTTTAGTGGTTCTTCAGGTTGATGTCCTCAAATAAGATAACTGCAGGCTACTTCACTGAGACTCAACATTTTCTTGTCATCAAATATATGCATTATGTGCATTAAATAGCCTAATTAATACAGTTTAAATGTCTGACCTTAACCAGAGCAGATTTGTACTATAATGCAACGACTTCTGAAAATTAACAAGCTGCAGAATTAAAAAGAACCAGAAATTACTTAGTTTAATTCTCAAAAGGTCATCAAGTTCATCTCCACGTTATTTTAAAGATTTTGATCAAATTAATATCATTAACAATAGTTTGGCTTTGTGTGAAATATCAGCCTCTGCTGCCCTCTTCTGGTCAGTCAAATCTTCAAATAAACTAATGTGTTTTTTTTTTATATTCCAAAACTGAGGAACCTAGTACTGACTAATAATCAATCACCATTTATTTTCTGTTTGTTTATCTTTTCGTCCATCATTTTCATAATTTACTTCCATTATGCTTGCTACCAGTAAAACGATAAAAAAATTCAACTTCATATTAATAAAAAAACAAAACATTGTTGACAGGTGTAAATGAAGTGCACCTGTCCATTTTAACTATAGCTTAGTTTCCATGTTGTGCTTTGTTTTGTTATCAACAAAGTGAATAAAGGCTACTGTATGTATTAGAGGCTATAATTCTGTTATGGTATCAAATCACCTTAAACGGCCAAATACCCAATTCATATCCAGTGACAGGAGAGGAGTAAAGAGCCAGAGTCATGG
>JARPMJ010004542.1:0-74831 GCA_033366665.1 Phoxinus dragarum
ATCAAACAACTACAATTACTAAGAAATGCTTCACCTATCACTTCATACAGGGTCATTCATAACACTTTACAATAATTCATTAGTTAACATGAACTAAGAATGAACAATACTTCTTCAGCATTTATTAATCTTAGTTAATATTAATTTCAGCATTTACTAATACGTTATTAAAACCAAAGGTTGTATTTGTTAACATTAGTCAATGCACTGTGAACTAACATGAACACACAAGTATTAACAAAGATTTTTAAATACTGTAACAAAAGTATTGCTCATTGTTAGTTTGTGTTAGTTAATACATTAAATAATGATAACTAATGAACCTTATTGTAAAGTGTTACCGAAATATTAGATTTGAATTTAACAGTATTTCTTTTTTATAAGGTCTTAATGGCTGTTAGGTGGACTTTTGCTAATACCTTTATATCCACGAGAACACAGATCTTCCTTGTCCCATACACCTGCCAGTGACTCCAAACGCCGTTCCCCTGATACAACATCATACTTTTCTCATTTCGGTTCCCGTAGTTCAGGTGCAGCGGCTGGCCCTTCAAGCCAAACAAGGTCTCGTTCTTACATTCCCACGTCTGTAGAGGACTGAGGTCTTTGCAGGGCAGAAGCAGAATCTTGACCCAGTCTTTGATGTCCTGGGTCCCCAAGCAGAGTTTGAAAGAGAGGCTGATAATTCGAGAAGAGGAAATCCACCGGAAACGCTGAGCGTCGGAAGACACGTCACACTCGGCCACCTGTACGGCAGTAGAGCTCACTGCATTCACGCATTTGTTGTGGTCCGCGTTGTAGATAAGGAAGGAGCTAGTATCTGAATATAGGGGAAAATTAGATCAGGAAAAGACTGTGTTGAATACAAACTTCAGATCAGGAAAACTTATTTGGTGCTACTTTATTCATAAAGTCATTTATCTAAACCAGGTGTCCCAATCCTGCTCCTCAAGATACACCTTACTAGGCATACTACTGGTGGAAACCTTACCACTTGTGTTGAAGTGATGATAACATAACAATGTAATGTTGTTAAATTAGCCAACTCCGTGTCCAAATCAGACGCAATACACAATAAAATGTTCCAGTTTTTGTCCTAATAAGTCATGATATGCAACGAGCGACAGGATTCTGTTTTAGGGACAATAATTACCAACGTTTCAATTAAGTTTCAATTAACCGATGTTATGCGACTAAAACTTAGTCATTAAAAAGTAATTAAAAAAATGATGGTAACGAATGTTATTAGGTTTAAGTGTATTGCAGCTACTGGACTAGCCATTATTTTTAATCGAAGACGTAGGCCTGTTATCTGGGTGAACATAATAGTGTGTTGCAGTTGAGTCCACTATTACAACAAGGAATGAACGAAATAATGTGAGCAAATTCAGATGCTGACATACACTATACATCCATCACAGAAACTGCTTTGTCATGCCAGCTTTGTGGTATTATTGATGACGTTATTATGATAAATATTAGTTTACTTTGAATGTGTGGATAACTGTCTCCAAATCACTAAAAGTACTAAATTGTTTGCGCTTACGAAGCCGCTTGAGCTGAAAAAACAAAACAGGCTCTAAATATAGAATTTATTTGTTTGTCAAACTAATAGAGATAACACCAGGTTCATGAACAAAAAAAAAAAAAAGGAACAGGAAGAAGAAAATCTTATAATACCTGTCGCTTATTTGTGCACATAAAAAAAAAAAAAAAAAAAACTGCTTTATGAATGAATCAATGAATCAACCCCAATCCTCACCCCAAACACCAAACATTTTCAGTAATGCCTCTCTTTACACTTAATTATCATCATTTTAAGCATGTTAGTCATAATTTTTCTTGTAACATTCCTGTATTTTTTCCTTATACAATTTCTTACATTTACAAATACTTTTGCAGCACTTCAGTTCATAGTCCAAGGTGTTCCACAATTTAATTACGTAAATTCATCTGCATAAATAAAATAACAGACCTTGTGATACTCAAACATGGAACGAAGCGGGAGCATGTATAGGGAGAATAAGGTCGGGCCCAGAATAGAGCCCTGAGGCACCTCACAGGTGATGGCAACTGAGGTGGACAGAAATTCTCCAATTTCCACCAAAAAGTACATCAATTAGTAAAATAAGACAAAAACCAATATAGTGCAGCCAGGATAACAGATCACCTCAAGACTTAATCTATCTAGGATCCAGGGCATCAAATCCAGCAATACAAGGAAGACACAGATATCAGAGTCTACAGATAGGTCGTTTACTATTCTTAAAACGGCAGACTCATTCAAAATAGCTTTCTTCCACTCTCTTGCACACTCTCTATTCTCTCTTTGCATTGGATTTTGAAAAATGTATACTCAAAATCAAAGTGCACTGTGGGTATTAAAGAGAGGTCGAATTAAAAAAAATAAGTTAACTCAGAAATTGGAGACCATTGTTTAATCCTGTAGTAGCAGAGGCTGCAGTTTCAGGACCACATTTCTAGGACCCTAGTTTATTTGTGACAGTGCCACCTAGCGAATTGCTCTTCATCAGAGGAGACCTTATTCAAACATTTATCAAACATGTGCAAAGATTAGACCCACGGAAATGATTCAGTTGACATCATATCTTTCTTTCCATGAAAACTGAATTTAACAGAGGAATACGGAGGATCATATGATTAGGGTTCAAGGACTTAGACTGTGTCTACATCAGGCCTCAACAGCTTGAGACAGTCCTGAATCTGCATATACTCACAAAATGGCCGACACCTGGTATGAAATATAAACACTCTTTTAACGCAAAAAAAGGTCTGTGATCGAAAAGTCCTTTGAATCATATGAACTCGAAATTTCTCAAATTCATCCAACACCATTTAATTGTGACTTTCTATCCACATGCATGTCAACAGCTGTCAAATATTATATATCCTGATTTTTTTTTTGCATAAACATCTGCGACAACGTTCACATACATAATGAGATTTAAAAAATGCAAACTCTCTGAAGTTTCTTGAGTCATGAAAGGGCTTTTAAACAATGCTATAATGTTAGCTTACAGTACATACTTGAATACTTCTGAAACACATTATATGAGAGAGTAAGGTAATTCTACATTAGAGAAAATAATGACTAGCACAACCAGTTTGTGAATAGCGTGTGAAGTTGACAATAATTAGTATAACAATGCAATTTCTTTCTAGGGAAATATTATTTATTAGTGCAAGTCACTGTGACATTCCCATTAATAAACATTAAATAAGTGACGTACCTGTTTGAATTGAAGGTTGTAAAGCAACTAATAAAGAGAGCAACACAGACAGTGGAATGGCACATTTCTTCATGTTTGTCCTTTAACCAACCAGTAATCCAAGCATGGAAAACCCAGTGTGTGTTTGAAGTGTGTGAGACTTATATACACCTTTCTCCCAGTTAAATGATTGTATCCTGTCATGCGGTTGGGGGTGTGTAGATGCGGGGGTCTGGGGGGATGAAGGGGATGAGCAACTATCTGATCTTTATCCTGCACTTTCAGCTGTAACTGCAACAATGCTGTACCTGTACAGTGTCAAAGACCTTGACTTGGTTGATGTTAACATGTGGACGTGTCAAGAAGCATGAGTAGACAGAGTTCCTCAGAGTGCTCGAGTAAGGAGGTGAGGTTAGTTTAGTGTTTAGTTCCTTCATGGACAGAGAAGTTGAAGAGAGTAAACTGAGAGAAGTGTCATTCTCTGGAAGTCTTGTGGACGTGGGCGCACACTCTTTTAAATCTCTATTGAGCTGCTTGTTTTTCCCTTCCGAATTGTCAGGACAAACCTGACGTGTGCACAAGTAATGATGCCAAGAGTTTTAATGATTTGTGAGCTATGCCTGCCATTCCAGTCAGCTTAAAGAATTGTGCAATTGATGTTGAAGTGCAAAGGTTGCCTATTCAAGAGAACAGTTTTATTTTTCTCTGAAATGTGAAAAAAATGCTGATTTGGTCGGATGGAAAACACAATGGCAATTCTGGAGCTCAGCAAGAAGGAAATGAGAGTTACAAGCTTCAGAGGTCTGAAATTTGGGCATTGGGAAATCCTGTTTCCTGCCGAGGGTAAGAAAGAACCGAGTCCAATGAAGACAAGTCCCTGAGATGGCACAAAGCGTCAGAAAGAAGGAAATGAAAGACAAGGTGGAAAAATACAACTAACATGACATGTGAGAGTGGCACATTTCCAGTGTTCTTTTGGAGGACTAAAAAAAATAAAATGTGGAAAAAAAATCCAATGCACATTCTCATTTGCTTATTTATTTTGAAATACCCTGTATCCTTTGATCCCACCCTCCCTCTCCCACCACCTCTCCAATCTACCTTTGAATTATGTAGTTTCTTCAGTCTCCAGTCTCCAGTCTCCTCTTCAGCCCTCACCTGGCACCAGTCATCGCTCCCTCCCATCAATCCCAGTTCCAGCTCAGCCTCCTCTCAGGGGCAATGGGTCCATCAAAATAACAAATAGTAAATCTGAGATCTCCGCTCCACCTCGACCCATCGCCCTGGCTCCTGCAGTCCTGCTGCGTTCAACTCGTCTCGTAATACATCTTGTAAACATCGTGTTTAACGCAGTTGAACCCACACGAACGCCACCACAATGTCGTAAATACGAGTGGGAAGCTCTGGATTTTCTTTGAGCCCCGATCTTTACGTGTCAGTGAGAATCATGGCGGAATACCGCAATACTTAAAGGTAGTTAGCAGTGATCTCATCCAGGCTTTTGTATTTACAGCAAAGTAAGCTAATTGCCTGCACAAAATATGATGGCCTTATAATATAACAACATAATATGTAACGATAAAGTTTGCAGTGGCTTCATAAATTAATAAAAAACATAAAAAAACAAAGAACAAAAACTTAAAGTACGAACTTCCTAGGAGGACTTAAACGCACCATCCTTCCTCCCTCGGCTCCAGCGTGGACCATCAGGCATTCGGCTCGCGGGCTCCGTCAGACCGCCAGCTCCATGGGTCGGACATCGCCACGCCTCCACCAAGGACTCCACCCCTACGGCTCTGGATAGCTCCGCCTCCCTCAGGCTCCGCCCTTGGTCGCTCCAGCTCCACCAGGGTCGGACATCGCCACGCCTCCACCAAGGACTCCACTCCTACGGCTCCGGCTAGCTCCGCCTCCCTCAGGCTCCGCCCTTGGTCGCTCCAGCTCCACCAGGGTCGGACATCACCACGCCTCCACCAAGGACTCCACTCCTACGGCTCCGGCTAGCTCCGCCTCCCTCCGGATCCCCTCATCCATCTCGGGGTGTTGTCGCTGTGGCTCCGTCGCAACCGCCTGGATCTTCGATGTCTCTCCACCTCCTTGGCTCTCCGTCTGCATGGTGGGCTCCACCTCAATCCCTGTTGTTGCCTCCGGTCGTCCCCGTGGTGGCATCAGGACTCTTCACACCATGGCTGCTCCCAGTCCGGGCTGTGCTCTGGGTCACCTCCTGGCCAGTCCTCCCATCTTCGCCTCCCTGGATGCTACCACATGGATGCTTGCACTCATGTTTGCTTTCTCTTCGAATTTACTTTGTCTTTGTTTAATAAACAACACTTTTACAGTGATCGGCAATGCCTATCTTCTTCATCGGACTAAACGTGAAACATTATACCCTTGTTTTTTTAGTTTTCCTCACATATCACTGTTGTCTCAAACACCACACAAACATTAGGAAAACTAACTTTATTAGAAGTAAAAATGTTCAATGTTGTAGAAATTATGCCACAACAGGGAGAAAAAAAGTTTCAGTGTTGTAAAAAAGTAAACATTTTTAATGATCACAATAAATATAGCAATGGGTCATGTTTCTGAACTTTTTAAACATGTAGTTCTTCCAACTTATGTGAAGAATTTTCATAGATGAAGATTAAAAGTCTGGGTCTGGTACAAAAGTAAACAATATTTAAATAGAAAATGCATTTGAAAAGTAGCAAAAATAAATAATAATTGCATTATAAAAAAGTTTCTAAGACAGATTCATTGTAATCTCCATATAACAAAAATAAATGTTTTTTTTTTTTAAACCTGGGGCATGAAAGTACCTGAAGTCAATGAAACCAGAAATGTATTCCATAACCACCAAAATTTTGCTTTCCAAGAAATGTTTCCATTTTCCACTTTTCCCCCATCACAAAGACAAAAGAATATTTTGAAATATCTCAGTGCTGTCTGTGTATTGCTGGATGATGCAATGTATTGTAATGTAGTAGGAGCCACTGGTATTGCTATGTTAGTATTTTTATGTCCCTTCAGTTTCTCTTATGTCTTTCTCTTACATTTAAGATATGTAAATGGAAACCTGTGTACCTTCCAACATTCATATAAGTGACCCTGGACCACAAACCCAGTCTGGAGCCGCACGAGTATATCTGTGGCAATAGCCAACTATACATTGTACGGGTCAAAATTATCCATTTTTCTTTTATGCCAAAAATCATTAGGATATTAAGTAAAGATCATGATCCATGAACATATTTTGTAAATTTCCTACCTTTAATATATCAAAAATGTATTTTTGTGAGTGAATGCAGCACAATCGTGAACATAAATGCACAACTTTAAAGGAGATTTTCTCAATGTTTAGATTTTTTTGCTCCTCAGATTCCAGATTTTCAATAGTTGTATCTCGACCAAATATTGTCCTATCCTAACAGACCACACATCAATGGCAAGCTAATTTATTCAGCTTTCAGGGTCACATATAGATAGTTTTTATTTCTGCACCACTATAATGAACTCCAAAAATAATGCCCCGCCCCAAATTTACATTTGCTGAGCCAATGTTATAACCAGATGGGCCGTGCAAACAAACATGACTATTCTGATTTGTTATTTTCCATTAAAACATCCTCTCAGTGTTGAAGATCCTGAGTTTTGTCATGAAGTTGAAGTAAATGTAGGCCAGACAGACCAGCATATTCTTGATCACATACAGTACTGGTGTCACAAAACCAAAAAGGCCAATTAATGCCAACCTCAAGACGAGGAAGGGGAGGTCCTGAAAGACCACGCCCAGAGGCGAGAGTAGCGGGCTGTGCGGGGTTAGGACCAATCGCATTGTAGAGAGGAAGCAGAAAAGGTAAACTGGAAATGCCCAGCCTGAAAAATACACCGCAGTGTGGCCAGCGACCCGAACCATCTCCACCGTGTCCAACCAGAACAAGAAACTGTCACCAAAGACTTCAGCACGGCTGTCGCTCGCCATTAGGAAGCTTAGAGGTCCGGAATATGGAGAGGCGATGTTTTGGAAGGGGACACCAGAATTTGGACAAGTTCCGGTAATCCCGACTTGCGGTCCGTTGTTTCCCGGTACTCTAGACGTGGCACCATTACCAGCCAACCCTGGAACGGCTGTGTTGCCAAGATGGGCTGGAACTGCTCCATTGTTTGGCAATCCTGGCACCGCTGCACCGCCTGCGAGACCCGGGTCTGTCCCGTTGCCCGGTGTGCCTTGAACAGTTGTGCCGGCGGGTAATCCTCCCACAGTCCCGTTCGCTGCCCTGGCACTGGGGTCTGCGGCAGCACTGCCAGCCGGCGCGGCAGGGAGAGGACCCGTCGCCACCGGAGTGACTCTTCCAATGTGTGTCTGCAAGGTAGGAATGTCAGCATCTCGAGCCAGTTCGTTAGCTGTATCCACACACAAACACACACAGAATAAGGAGCACAGTTGGTGAAATATAAAGAAACACGGGATTAAACACATTATCTTTTCACATTACAGAATGGAAAGTACAGAAATTCAAGGTTTAAATTACAATTCTGAAATTCTTAATTACTCAACCTCATGTCGCTCCAAACACGAAAAACTTTCGTTCATCTTCGGAACACAATTGAAGATCTTTTTGATTAAATCTGAGATATTTCTGTCCCTTCACTGACAGTCTGTGCAACTGACAATTTGACTTTTTAAAAAGTTCATAGAGCGGTTTAGTCAGAATTTTCTGAAGAGACACAATTGCTTTATATGATTTTGATCAACTCAGAGATAAGTTGTGGTAAACGGAAGCTTTAAACCAATGAGGTTCATTCTCGAGTTATGCAGCACTTTTGAACCAATGAGGTTCATTCTCGAGCTACGCAGCACTTTTGAACCAATGAGGTTCATTCTCGAGTTACAGAGCACTTTTGAACCAATGAGGTTCATTCTCGAGTTACGCAGCACTTTTGAACCAATGAGGTTCATTCTCGAGTTACGCAGCACTTTTGAACCAATGAGGTTCATTCTCGAGTTACGCAGCACTTTTGAACCAATGAGGTTCATTCTCGAGCTACGCAACACTTTTGAACCAATGAGGTTCATTCTCGAGTTACAGAGCACTTTTGACCAATGAGGTTCATTCTTGAGTTACGCAGCACTTTTGAACCAATGAGGTTCATTCTCGAGTTACGCAGCACTTTTGAACCAATGAGGTTCATTCTCGAGCTACGCAGCACTTTTGAACCAATGAGGTTCATTCTCGAGTTACAGAGCACTTTTGAACCAATGAGGTTCATTCTCGAGTTACGCAGCACTTTTGAACCAATGAGGTTCATTCTCGAGTTACGCAGCACTTTTAAACCAATGAGGTTCATTCTCGAGTTACGCAGCACTTTTGAACCAATGAGGTTCATTCTCGAGTTACGCAGCACTTTTGAACCAATGAGGTTCATTCTCGAGTTACAGAGCACTTTTGAACCAATGAGGTTCATTCTCGAGCTACGCAGCACTTTTGAACCAATGAGGTTCATTCTCGAGTTACAGAGCACTTTTGAACCAATGAGGGTCATTCTCGAGTTACGCAGCACTTTTGAACCAATGAGGTTCATTCTCGAGTTACAGAGCACTTTTGAACAAATGAGGTTTATTCTCGAGTTACGCAGCACTTTTGAACCAATGAGGTTCATTCTCGAGTTACGCAGCACTTTTGAACCAATGAGGTTCATTCTCGAGTTACGCAGCACTTTTGAACCAATGAGGTTCATTCTCGAGTTACGCAGCACTTTTAAACCAATGAGGTTCATTCTCGAGTTACAGAGCACTTTTAAACCAATGAGGTTCATTCTCGAGTTACGCAGCACTTTTGAACCAATGAGGTTCATTCTCGAGTTACGCAGCACTTTTGAACCAATGAGGTTCATTCTCGAGTTACGCAGCACTTTTGAACCAATGAGGTTCATTCTCGAGTTACAGAGCACTTTTAAACCAATGAGGTTCATTCTCGAGTTACAGAGCACTTTTAAACCAATGAGGTTCATTCTCGAGTTACGCAGCACTTTTGCACCAATGAGGTTTATTCTCGAGTTACGCAGCACTTTTGAACCAATGAGGTTCATTCTCGAGTTACGCAGCACTTTTGAACCAATGAGGTTCATTCTCGAGTTACAGAGCACTTTTGAGCTTCATTAAAGAACCAATGAGGTTCACAAGATGTTTGTTCTCGCGCGTCAAGCATGTTCGGTTGTGCTTCTCTTTATGTTTGCTGATGAATGTTTATATGCGAGTAAAAGCCTAAAATAAATCTGTTTAGCATATCAAGCGATCAAGTCTCTTCAGAAAATTTGGACTTAATATCTTAATTCATATGGATTAGTTTTTCAATCTCTTTATGAACTTTTTGAAGCGACAAAGTGACTGTCAATGAAGGGCCAGAAATCTCTCATATTTCATCAAAAATGTCTTCATTTGTGTTTAGAAGATGAACAAAAGACTCACGGGTTGGGAATGACATGAGGGCCTTATGAATAGAAATGTTTGGTTGAACTGACACTTTAAGCGGTTGAACTCTAATAGCGGAACACTGAACCAGACGTTTGAATGTTGAGCAAGCGATCTCATTGGCTGCAGGATCAGCGGGGGCCAATCAGCTTGCGCCATGCGGTAATAATGCGATTTAAAAAGTTAAAGTATTCAGTTTTAATTGCACCTGAGTAAAGCAGGGTGCAAATCTCTCAATATAATATCTAAGTATAACCATGTAAAAAAAATTATACATTCCCACCAATTTTATACTCTTGAGTCCAGAGTGAAATTCAAAGAGTTTGGTTTAGTCATGCGAATTTAAATAATAATAATAATAATAATGCTGCATATAAACTTTGTTAAACAGATTTTGCACAGTGTTCTTCTAATCAAGTTTCTCTACTTTGTAATATCAATATTTGTTGCGCTGTTGTGCATTTATACCTTTCCCATCTCATCCTTAAATTATCTTTGTTTGCCTTAAGAATCTTTTCCTGTGTGGATTAGAATTTCCTGAGCTCGTCGCTCATATTAACCTCAGAAAGATGCTGATGTCCTGTTGTGAACTCATATCAGCAGAAACCCAGAGTTTACTTCTCACTCTTTATTCCAGCTCTTCTTCTCTTACTCTCACTTCACAGCCCCCCTGCTGGACACAATCAGTATTTTCAGAGCAATTACTTTAAAAAATCCAGCTTTTAATGTAGTTTATGTGTGTATGTGGTGTTATTAATCTGCTTTAACACACACCATGTGTAAGTTCATAAGTGGACAGCATTGCTGAGTATTTTCTGCTTAAAACTGCAGTGAACCAAAGACAGTCTCAAAAACACGGTGTGAAATCGCTGGTGTTTCTGACGTCACACACTACCTTAACCAATCAGATCAACGTGTGCTCGTCAACCAGTGGATGTCTGACTGTGCGTTCACACCGGACGCGAATAGCGCATCAAATTCGCGCCTGTCGCGTCTAGTTTGACGTTTGAACATTTTGAATGCATTCGCGCGTCAAAGGCGAAATGGACGCGCGTAAAAAGCAAACGTTTGGAGCGAAATTGACGTGCGTCCGAGGCGAAATCCACTTCTTGTGGGAGGGGCCAGTGCTAGGCGGTTCTGTTTGCAAGAAAGGTCGCGAAATGTAAAAATACTACTGTTATTGTGTCACGAAATGTAGTTTTAAGAGTAGTTCAGTCGAGAATGTAGTTGTTTAAAGCTCAAATCTGTGGTTTGTTTATAAAGATAGCGACTATTTAAAAGATTTGATCTGACGTTTCGGAGTCGTGAGATCCAGGCGCTCAGTGGGCGCTCAGCGCTCATGTAACCCGCTATAAATACATATCTATAGCTTCGGTTCTATTATATGAAACATATAAGTTAAAATACATGAATGACTCGTTATAACGTCGGTCAAACGACTTCTTTAATTATGTGAGTTTTTCTTCATCTCATTCAGAAATGTAGCCTATGACTGCAAGTGTTCAGTGTCACATTCATAGTTAACATCTGAACAATGTCTTTCCTTCTTTCACGCGGGCATTTAGTCATTACAAAATAATTTATTGAGGCCAAACATTTAAAATGACATTATAATCTGAAAAGCGTGACCCATTTATCACGTCACTTCACCACGTGACAGAAGCAAGCAGGCTCCGATTGGTTAACGCGGCGCGAATTGACGCAGATTTTTCAACTCGGACGGCAGACGCGAATTCGCGACAAATGCTTGAATGCACAAAAGCACTACTTAAAATCATTCGCGCTTAACGCGCCAGACGCTCAATTCGCGAACTTGACGCGCGAATAAGGCGTATTCGCATCTACCGCGCCACACTCAACGCCTCATTCACGCCGCAGGATTTTTTACGCGCATAACGCGTCTTTGCATTGACTTAACATTGAAATCACTCGCGCCTGACGCGTTATTCGCGTCCGGTGTGAACGCACCATAAGTGAGTGAGTGAGTGAGTGGAGGCGGGGCTCATCTGCATATTCATAGAACCGCACATACTAAATGAGGCAAGGGTGTAGAGTTACATTCGAGATATTTTAAGGCATTAAGAATTTTTTTCAAGGACAAAACCGTTTAAAAATATTATATTGTATGATCAAAAGTTAAGATTTAAGGGATAAAATGATTGACTACATGGGGACTTTAATATTTCAGTTTTTTGCTAGGGTCTAAATACCGCATATACTAAAGATATTTTAAGACATGAGGGTATGTTTTAAAGGAAAAAAAATGTTTAAATATGTAATTTTGGTAATCAAAGATGAGTTTTAAGTGATGAAATTATTGACTACAGGGGGACTTTAAAGGGATGGTTGACCAACACATTTTTTTAAAGCAATTATTAACCATCAAAGCCATAAGAAAAACCCAATTTTACTTGCAAATGTTTCAACTTGTTTGCTTTTTAATCTGAACTAGCCTTCATCTGGACCGAATGAGACGAGTGGTGCTGTGTGAGTGACAGGAGGCGGGGCTTATGAACCGTATATTTCAGTATGCATTGAAAAATTCCCACCGCTAATGATTACTGTGATTCTTCCACAATTGAAGCTCTGCTCCGTAAAATGGCAAGAGATAGTGAAGCACATTTAGTAAACACTGGAGTAAGGCATCATGAAGACCCCGGAGCTACACCAGTCGTGTCATACGAGAGCGCTGAGCTACACCAGTCGTGTCATACGAGAGCGCTGAGCTACACCAGTCGTGTCATACGAGAGCGCTGAGCTACACCAGTCGTGTCATACAAGAGCGCTGAGCTACACCAGTCGTGTCATACGAGAGCGCTGAGCTACACCAGTCGTGTCATACGAGAGCGTTGAGCTACACCAGTCGTGTCATACGAGAGCGCTGAGCTACACCAGTCGTGTCATACGAGAGCGCTGAGCTACACCAGTCGTGTCATACGAGAGCGCTGAGCTACACCAGTCGTGTCATACGAGAGCGCTGAGCTACACCAGTCGTGCCATACGAGAGCGCTGAGCTACACCAGTCGTGTCATACGAGAGCGCTGAGCTACACCAGTCGTGCCATACGAGAGCGCTGAGCTACACCAGTCGTGTCATACGAGAGCGCTGAGCTACACCAGTCGTGTCATACGAGAGCGCTGAGCTACACCAGTCGTGTCATACGAGAGCGCTGAGCTACACCAGTCGTGTCATACGAGAGCGCTGAGCTACACCAGTCGTGTCATACGAGAGCGCTGAGCTACACCAGTCGTGTCATACGAGAGCGCTGAGCTACACCAGTCGTGTCATACGAGAGCGCTGAGCTACACCAGTCGTGTCATACGAGAGTGCTGAGCTACACCAGTCGTGTCATACGAGAGCGCTGAGCTACACCAGTCGTGTCATACGAGAGCGCTGAGCTACACCAGTCGTGTCATACGAGAGCGCTGAGCTACACCAGTCGTGTCATACGAGAGCGCTGAGCTACACCAGTCGTGTCATACGAGAGCGCTGAGCTACACCAGTCGTGTCATACGAGAGCGCTGAGCTACACCAGTCGTGTCATACGAGAGCGCTGAGCTACACCAGTCGTGTCATACGAGAGCGCTGAGCTACACCAGTCGTGCCATACGAGAGCGCTGAGCTACACCAGTCGTGCCATACGAGAGCGCTGAGCTACACCAGTCGTGTCATACGAGAGCGCTGAGCTACACCAGTCGTGTCATACGAGAGCGCTGAGCTACACCAGTCGTGTCATACGAGAGCGCTGAGCTACACCAGTCGTGTCATACGAGAGCGCTGAGCTACACCAGTCGTGCCATACGAGAGCGCTGAGCTACACCAGTCGTGTCATACGAGAGCGCTGAGCTACACCAGTCGTGTCATACGAGAGCGCTGAGCTACACCAGTCGTGTCATACGAGAGCGCTGAGCTACACCAGTCGTGCCATACGAGAGCCCTGAGCTACACCAGTCGTGTCATACGAGAGCGCTGAGCTACACCAGTCGTGTCATACGAGAGCGCTGAGCTACACCAGTCGTGTCATACGAGAGCGCTGAGCTACACCAGTCGTGTCATACGAGAGCGCTGAGCTACACCAGTCGTGTCATACGAGAGCGCTGAGCTACACCAGTCGTGTCATACGAGAGCGCTGAGCTACACCAGTCGTGTCATACGAGAGCGCTGAGCTACACCAGTCGTGTCATACGAGAGCGCTGAGCTACACCAGTCGTGTCATACGAGAGCGCTGTGTGTCTGACTTAGGAGATTCCCAAAGCTCACCTCGACCGGTCAGTCTGCAATACCGGATTCTTTCCACTATATCGATGCAGATCAGCGAGAGAAGGACCAACGACACGGGCAGTTCAGCAAACGTGTCCAGCCGCAGATCATTTCTAATCTGGACCTGGAAAGGGAGAGAGTTTGGTTTTTACAAACACACGCCGTTGATAATCTGAAGAGAGAATTGCATGTAATACTTTTGCATTTTTTTTCAGTCACTTCTTTCGAGCACACAACTGGTATATTTAAAGTATCCCTGTTTATGCAAAAGGCATCAATTGTGAAATAAACATTTGAGAAACTCTGAAGACATCATGCATAGAGTCTCAGGACCGTGAAGGATTACAGGACTGTCTGCCGCGGTCGAACAGGAGTTACCTCAGAGCTGGCTATAAGGAAGGCAAAACACGGCAGCGTTGAGAGAACCACGTACGCCAACGCAACCGGTCTCCTGCAAGCAGAAAAACTGATATTAGCCCATGATATCATATCGAGATTTGACCAAAGAACGTTATGAGTTACATAATGCATTGCATATTACACCCCAATACTATTGCTGCACATGGGCATTGTGTTAAAGTCCTCCTGTAGTCGATCATTTTATCCCTTAAAACTCATCTTTGATCACCAAAATGACCAAAATCCTTGAAAATATTAAAATATTTTGAATATAACTCGACACCCTCGCCGGTTCTATGAATATGCAAATGAGCCCCGCCTCCACTCACTCCCTCACTCAGAGATCCACTGGTGGACGATCACACGTTGATCTGATTGGTCAAGGTAGTGTGTGACGTCAGAAACACCAGCGATTTCAAACCGTGTTTTTGAGACTGTCTTTGGTTCACTGCAGTTTTAAGCAGAAAATACTCAGAAATGCTGTCGACTTATGAACTTACACATGGTGTGTGTTAAAGCAGATCAATAACACCACATACACACATAAACTACATTAAACGCTGGATTTACACCACAGGGGGACTTTACTTTAATGCAAATGTGGTAATAATTCAGTACCAATGGCATTATCAGATATTTACATGGTTCTCCACGGTACTTAAAATAATACAATATTACTGTACCAAATCTGTAAAATGTGATTTTACCATGATAACATATCCATACTTTTTGATATTTTCATGTTTCTCTGTGAAGCTGTGTGTATGCTCCATGAAAGTCATGTTTTCTCACCACTTCTTGCGAGCGACCAGCGTCCTCTTCTTCATGAACACCATGTACTTCATGGGCAGCCAGATCAGCATGGCCACGGACGTCACGTAGGCCACGGACGAGGCCACGATCAGCCAGTACGCAGTGCAGGAGTTGTGCGGCTGCTTCCGCACACGAGCCACGATCAGGCCGAAGCGCTGCATGATGATGAACAGAGGAACGCAGAAGCTGCAGAACTGAAGCACCTCACACACCGCGAACTTAATCCTGCTCCCCGAGCCCATGCTGAGGACGGACGCGCGGGAGAGGAACAGAAGAGGGGAAAAAGAGTTGCTGTCGGCCTGTGGTCCCGGAGCGGAGCGGAGCGGGGGGGGTATTGTGCCGTGGCACTGGCATATTCCACTGGAGGATCATGCTGACTCTGCACTCACTATTGTCTACATGAACACACACTACATGAACACACACTACATGAACACACACTACATCAACACACACTACATCAACACACACTACATGAACACACACTACATGAACACACACTACATGAACACACACTACATCAACACACACTACATCAACACACACTACATCAACACACACTACATCAACACACACTACATCAACACACACTACATGAACACACACTACATCAACACACACTACATGAACACACACTACATGAACACACACTACATTAACACACACTACATCAACACACACTACATCAACACACACTACATCAACACACACTACATCAACACACACTACATGAACACACACTACATGAACACACACTACATTAACACACACTACATCAACACACACTACATCAACACACACTACATCAACACACACTACATGAACACACACGCCAGGCCGGAGCGATCTTCAACCAGAGGGAACTGAATAATATTCTGAATGTTCTGATCCAATCTGACCTCTGACCTATAATACCTGAATCATAATCTTACACGGTTCGTTCACTGGCCAGAGGAGAACTTAGTTGGGGACATTTCATTTAATATTCAGCAATATTATTGATCATCTGCATTGACAGCATTCTCTGAGAACTGAGCTGAGCTGGACGATGACATCACGGTTTTCTCCAGAGCGGCGTATATATATATATATAAATTAACTAATAATTTTTATAAAAGGGACAGAAAGGTGCCACAAGTATGTGTATAACAAGTTAAAAATGTCAGGATGTCATGTGTGTGTGTGCGTGCGTGCGTGCGTGCGTGCGTGCGTGCGTGCGTGCGTGCGTATGTGTGTATGTGTGTGTAACATGATCAGGATCAGGATCCTCCTATATTTGGTGGCGTCATCAGTTTACATGGGTTTCTTCGTAGGGAGACTAATTTTAGAATCTGCTGAAACACTTCTTCAGAAACAGAAGGTCTTCTGGCCTCCCCCTGCTACATATATTAATATTACTATTACATTATATACCTTAAAAAAATATACTAGATGTGTATTTACGTGTTAAATTAAAAAAGCTATAAGATGATATATACACTGACACAGTTCCTCTTCTCTAGTTAAGATTTTGTCCTTCTGATATATAGCTTTAAAATATAGCTTTATAATTACTTGTTTTCTGTTGTCCCTGTTGTTTTCTTAAGGATTATTATTACTGGTACCGCTCAAGAACTGAAACTGCAAAGGAAACCCTATTTGTTAAATGTTCCCAGTTTGTTTGGACTTTTATGTTGTATTTCTAGTTTCAGTTTCCTGTGTCAGTTTTGTAGTGGCAAGAAGAGAAGATGCTTGGATGCAGTGGTGTAAAGTGTGGGATGCAGTGGAGTAAAGAGTGGGATGCAGTGGTGTAAAGTGTGAGGTGCAGTGGTGTAAAGTGTGGGATGCAGTGGTGTAAAGTGTGGGATGCAGTGGTGTAAAGAGTGAGATGCAGTGGTGTAAAGTGTGGGATGCAGTGGTGTAAAGTGTGGGATGCAGTGGTGTAAAGTGTGGGATGCAGTGGTGTAAAGAGTGAGATGCAGTGGTGTAAAGTGTGGGATGCAGTGGTGTAAAGCGTGAGATGCAGTGGTGTAAAGCGTGAGATGCAGTGGTGTAAAGTGTGAGGTGCAGTGGAGTAAAGAGTGGGATGCAGTGGTGTAAAGTGTGAGGTGCAGTGGTGTAAAGTGTGGGATGCAGTGGTGTAAAGTGTGGGATGCAGTGGTGTAAAGAGTGAGATGCAGTGGTGTAAAGTGTGGGATGCAGTGGTGTAAAGTGTGGGATGCAGTGGTGTAAAGTGTGAGGTGCAGTGGTGTAAAGTGTGGGGTGCAGTGGTGTAAAGTGTGGGATGCAGTGGTGTAAAGTGTGAGGTGCAGTGGTGTAAAGTGTGGGATGCAGTGGTGTAAAGTGTGGGATGCAGTGGAGTAAAGTGTGGGATGCAGTGGAGTAAAGAGTGGGATGCAGTGGTGTAAAGAGTGGGATGCAGTGGTGTAAAGTGTGAGATGCAGTGGTGTAAAGCGTGAGATGCAGTGGTGTAAAGTGTGAGGTGCAGTGGTGTAAAGTGTGCGATGCAGTGGTGTAAAGTGTGGGATGCAGTGGTGTAAAGAGTGAGATGCAGTGGTGTAAAGTGTGGGATGCAGTGGTGTAAAGTGTGGGATGCAGTGGTGTAAAGTGTGGGATGCAGTGGAGTAAAGAGTGGGATGCAGTGGTGTAAAGCGTGAGATGCAGTGGTGTAAAGTGTGAGGTGCAGTGGTGTAAAGTGTGGGATGCAGTGGTGTAAAGTGTGGGATGCAGTGGTGTAAAGAGTGAGATGCAGTGGTGTAAAGTGTGGGATGCAGTGGTGTAAAGTGTGGGATGCAGTGGTGTAAAGTGTAAAGAGTGAGATGCAGTGGTGTAAAGTGTGGGATGCAGTGGTGTAAAGCGTGAGATGCAGTGGTGTAAAGTGTGGGATGCAGTGGTGTAAAGTGTGAGATGCAGTGGTGTAAAGTGTGAGATGCAGTGGTGTAAAGCGTGAGGTGCAGTGGTGTAAGGTGTGGGATGCAGTGGTGTAAAGAGTGAGATGCAGTGGTGTAAAGTGTGGGATGCAGTGGTGTAAAGCGTGAGATGCAGTGGTGTAAAGTGTGGGATGCAGTGGTGTAAAGTGTGAGATGCAGTGGTGTAAAGTGTGGGATGCAGTGGTGTAAAGAGTGAGATGCAGTGGTGTAAAGTGTGGGATGCAGTGGTGTAAAGCGTGAGATGCAGTGGTGTAAAGTGTGAGATGCAGTGGTGTAAAGCGTGAGGTGCAGTGGTGTAAGGTGTGGGATGCAGTGGTGTAAAGAGTGAGATGCAGTGGTGTAAAGTGTGGGATGCAGTGGTGTAAAGCGTGAGATGCAGTGGTGTAAAGTGTGGGATGCAGTGGTGTAAAGTGTGAGATGCAGTGGTGTAAAGTGTGAGATGCAGTGGTGTAAAGCGTGAGGTGCAGTGGTGTAAGGTGTGGGATGCAGTGGTGTAAAGAGTGGGATGCAGTGGAGTAAAGTGTGGGATGCAGTGGAGTAAAGAGTGGGATGCAGTGGAGTAAAGAGTGGGATGCAGTGGTGTAAAGTGTGAGATGCAGTGGTGTAAAGCGTGAGATGCAGTGGTGTAAAGTGTGAGGTGCAGTGGTGTAAAGTGTGCGATGCAGTGGTGTAAAGTGTGGGATGCAGTGGTGTAAAGAGTGAGATGCAGTGGTGTAAAGTGTGGGATGCAGTGGTGTAAAGTGTGGGATGCAGTGGTGTAAAGTGTGGGATGCAGTGGAGTAAAGAGTGGGATGCAGTGGTGTAAAGCGTGAGATGCAGTGGTGTAAAGTGTGAGGTGCAGTGGTGTAAAGTGTGGGATGCAGTAGTGTAAAGTGTGGGATGCAGTGGTGTAAAGAGTGAGATGCAGTGGTGTAAAGTGTGGGATGCAGTGGTGTAAAGTGTGGGATGCAGTGGTGTAAAGTGTGGGATGCAGTGGTGTAAAGTGTGGGATGCAGTGGTGTAAAGTGTGGGATGCAGTGGTGTAAAGCGTGGGATGCAGTGGTGTAAAGAGTGGGGTGCAGTGGTGTAAAGCGTGGGATGCAGTGATGTAAAGAGTGGGATGCAGTGGTGTAAAGTGTGAGGTGCAGTGGTGTAAAGTGTGGGATGCAGTGGTGTAAAGTGTGGGATGCAGTGGAGTAAAGTGTGGGATGCAGTGGAGTAAAGAGTGGGATGCAGTGGTGTAAAGAGTGGGATGCAGTGGTGTAAAGTGTGAGATGCAGTGGTGTAAAGCGTGAGATGCAGTGGTGTAAAGTGTGAGGTGCAGTGGTGTAAAGTGTGCGATGCAGTGGTGTAAAGTGTGGGATGCAGTGGTGTAAAGAGTGAGATGCAGTGCTGTAAAGTGTGGGATGCAGTGGTGTAAAGTGTGGGATGCAGTGGTGTAAAGTGTGGGATGCAGTGGAGTAAAGAGTGGGATGCAGTGGTGTAAAGCGTGAGATGCAGTGGTGTAAAGTGTGAGGTGCAGTGGTGTAAAGTGTGGGATGCAGTGGTGTAAAGTGTGGGATGCAGTGGTGTAAAGAGTGAGATGCAGTGGTGTAAAGTGTGGGATGCAGTGGTGTAAAGTGTGGGATGCAGTGGTGTAAAGTGTAAAGAGTGAGATGCAGTGGTGTAAAGTGTGGGATGCAGTGGTGTAAAGCGTGAGATGCAGTGGTGTAAAGTGTGGGATGCAGTGGTGTAAAGTGTGAGATGCAGTGGTGTAAAGTGTGAGATGCAGTGGTGTAAAGCGTGAGGTGCAGTGGTGTAAGGTGTGGGATGCAGTGGTGTAAAGAGTGAGATGCAGTGGTGTAAAGTGTGGGATGCAGTGGTGTAAAGCGTGAGATGCAGTGGTGTAAAGTGTGGGATGCAGTGGTGTAAAGTGTGAGATGCAGTGGTGTAAAGTGTGGGATGCAGTGGTGTAAAGAGTGAGATGCAGTGGTGTAAAGTGTGGGATGCAGTGGTGTAAAGCGTGAGATGCAGTGGTGTAAAGTGTGAGATGCAGTGGTGTAAAGCGTGAGGTGCAGTGGTGTAAGGTGTGGGATGCAGTGGTGTAAAGAGTGAGATGCAGTGGTGTAAAGTGTGGGATGCAGTGGTGTAAAGCGTGAGATGCAGTGGTGTAAAGTGTGGGATGCAGTGGTGTAAAGTGTGAGATGCAGTGGTGTAAAGTGTGAGATGCAGTGGTGTAAAGCGTGAGGTGCAGTGGTGTAAGGTGTGGGATGCAGTGGTGTAAAGAGTGGGATGCAGTGGAGTAAAGTGTGGGATGCAGTGGAGTAAAGAGTGGGATGCAGTGGAGTAAAGAGTGGGATGCAGTGGTGTAAAGTGTGAGATGCAGTGGTGTAAAGCGTGAGATGCAGTGGTGTAAAGTGTGAGGTGCAGTGGTGTAAAGTGTGCGATGCAGTGGTGTAAAGTGTGGGATGCAGTGGTGTAAAGAGTGAGATGCAGTGGTGTAAAGTGTGGGATGCAGTGGTGTAAAGTGTGGGATGCAGTGGTGTAAAGTGTGGGATGCAGTGGAGTAAAGAGTGGGATGCAGTGGTGTAAAGCGTGAGATGCAGTGGTGTAAAGTGTGAGGTGCAGTGGTGTAAAGTGTGGGATGCAGTAGTGTAAAGTGTGGGATGCAGTGGTGTAAAGAGTGAGATGCAGTGGTGTAAAGTGTGGGATGCAGTGGTGTAAAGTGTGGGATGCAGTGGTGTAAAGTGTGGGATGCAGTGGTGTAAAGTGTGGGATGCAGTGGTGTAAAGTGTGGGATGCAGTGGTGTAAAGCGTGGGATGCAGTGGTGTAAAGAGTGGGGTGCAGTGGTGTAAAGCGTGGGATGCAGTGATGTAAAGAGTGGGATGCAGTGGTGTAAAGAGTGGGATGCAGTGGTGTAAAGTGTGGGATGCAGTGGTGTAAAGTGTGGGATGCAGTGGTGTAAAGAGTGAGATGCAGTGGTGTAAAGTGTGGGATGCAGTGGTGTAAAGTGTGAGGTGCAGTGGTGTAAAGTGTGGGGTGCAGTGGTGTAAAGTGTGGGATGCAGTGGTGTAAAGTGTGGGATGCAGTGGTGTAAAGAGTGAGATGCAGTGGTGTAAAGTGTGGGATGCAGTGGTGTAAAGCGTGAGATGCAGTGGTGTAAAGTGTGGGATGCAGTGGTGTAAAGTGTGAGATGCAGTGGTGTAAAGTGTGAGATGCAGTGGTGTAAAGCGTGAGGTGCAGTGGTGTAAGGTGTGGGATGCAGTGGTGTAAAGAGTGAGATGCAGTGGTGTAAAGTGTGGGATGCAGTGGTGTAAAGCGTGAGATGCAGTGGTGTAAAGTGTGGGATGCAGTGGTGTAAAGTGTGAGATGCAGTGGTGTAAAGTGTGGGATGCAGTGGTGTAAAGAGTGAGATGCAGTGGTGTAAAGTGTGGGATGCAGTGGTGTAAAGCGTGAGATGCAGTGGTGTAAAGTGTGAGATGCAGTGGTGTAAAGCGTGAGGTGCAGTGGTGTAAGGTGTGGGATGCAGTGGTGTAAAGAGTGAGATGCAGTGGTGTAAAGTGTGGGATGCAGTGGTGTAAAGCGTGAGATGCAGTGGTGTAAAGTGTGGGATGCAGTGGTGTAAAGTGTGAGATGCAGTGGTGTAAAGTGTGAGATGCAGTGGTGTAAAGCGTGAGGTGCAGTGGTGTAAGGTGTGGGATGCAGTGGTGTAAAGAGTGAGATGCAGTGGTGTAAAGTGTGGGATGCAGTGGTGTAAAGCGTGAGATGCAGTGGTGTAAAGTGTGGGATGCAGTGGTGTAAAGTGTGAGATGCAGTGGTGTAAAGTGTGAGATGCAGTGGTGTAAAGTGTGAGATGCAGTGGTGTAAGGTGTGAGATGCAGTGGTGTAAGGTGTGGGATGCAGTGGTGTAAAGTGTGGGATGCAGTGGTGTAAAGAGTGGGATGCAGTGGTGTAAAGAGTGGGGTGCAGTGGTGTAAAGTGTGAGATGCAGTGGTGTAAAGTGTGAGATGCAGTGGTGTAAAGCGTGAGATGCAGTGGTGTAAAGTGTGGGATGCAGTGGTGTAAAGCGTGAGATGCAGTGGTGTAAAGTGTGAGATGCAGTGGTGTAAAGCGTGAGATGCAGTGGTGTAAAGTGTGAGATGCAGTGGTGTAAAGCGTGAGATGCAGTGGTGTAAAGTGTGAGATGCAGTGGTGTAAAGTGTGAGATGCAGTGGTGTAAACCGTGAGATGCAGTGGTGTAAAGTGTGGGATGCAGTGGAGTAAAGAGTGGGGTGCAGTGGTGTAAAGTGTGAGATGCAGTGGTGTAAAGTGTGAGATGCAGTGGTGTAAAGCGTGAGATGCAGTGGTGTAAAGTGTGGGATGCAGTGGTGTAAAGTGTGAGATGCAGTGGTGTAAAGTGTGAGATGCAGTGGTGTAAAGTGTGGGATGCAGTGGTGTAAAGCGTGAGATGCAGTGGTGTAAAGTGTGGGGTGCAATGGTGTAAAGCGTGAGATGCAGTGGTGTAAAGTGTGAGATGCAGTGGTGTAAAGTGTGGGATGCAGTGGTGTAAAGCGTGGGATGCAGTGGTGTAAAGCGTGAGATGCAGTGGTGTAAAGAGTGGGTTGCAGTGGTGTAAAGTGTGGGATGCAGTGGTGTAAAGTGTGGGATGCAGTGGTGTAAAGCGTGAGATGCAGTGGTGTAAAGCGTGGGATGCAGTGGTGTAAAGCGTGAGATGCAGTGGTGTAAAGCAGGAGATGCAGTGGTGTAAAGTGTGGGATGCAGTGGTGTAAAGCGTGGGGTGCAGTGGTGTAAAGCGTGAGATGCAGTGGTGTAAAGCGTGAGATGCAGTGGTGTAAAGTGTGGGATGCAGTGGTGTAAAGTGTGGGGTGCAGTGGTGTAAAGTGTGGGATGCGGGATGCAGTGGTGTAAAGTGTGAGATGCAGTGGTGTAAAGTGTGGGATGCAGTTGTGTAAAGTGTGAGATGCAGTGGTGTAAAGTGTGGGATGCAGTGGTGTAAAGCGTGGGGTTCAGTGGTGTAAAGCGTGGGGTGCAGTGGTGTAAAGTGTGAGATGCAGTGGTGTAAAGTGTGAGATGCAGTGGTGTAAAGTGTGAGATGCAGTGGTGTAAAGTGTGAGATGCAGTGGTGTAAAGTGTGGGATGCAGTGGTGTAAAGTGTGAGATGCAGTGGTGTAAAGTGTGAGATGCAGTGGTGTAAAGTGTGGGATGCAGTGGTGTAAAGTGTGAGATGCAGTGGTGTAAAGTGTGGGATGCAGTGGTGTAAAGTGTGGGATGCAGTGGTGTAAAGAGTGGGGTGCAGTGGTGTAAAGCGTGGGATGCAGTGGTGTAAAGTGTGGGATGCAGTGGTGTAAAGTGTGGGATGCAGTGGTGTAAAGCGTGGGGTTCAGTGGTGTAAAGCGTGGGGTGCAGTGGTGTAAAGAGTGAGATGCAGTGGTGTAAAGTGTGGGATGCAGTGGTGTAAAGTGTGGGATGCAGTGGTGTAAAGAGTGAGATGCAGTGGTGTAAAGTGTGGGATGCAGTGGTGTAAAGAGTGAGATGCAGTGGTGTAAAGTGTGGGATGCAGTGGTGTAAAGAGTGAGATGCAGTGGTGTAAAGTGTGGGATGCAGTGGTGTAAAGTGTGGGATGCAGTGGTGTAAAGTGTGGGATGCAGTGGTGTAAAGAGTGAGATGCAGTGGTGTAAAGCGTGGGGTGCAGTGGTGTAAAGAGTGAGATGCAGTGGTGTAAAGTGTGGGATGCAGTGGTGTAAAGCGTGGGATGCAGTGGTGTAAAGTGTGAGATGCAGTGGTGTAAAGTGTGGGATGCAGTGGTGTAAAGTGTGGGATGCAGTGGTGTAAAGTGTGGGATGCAGTGGTGTAAAGCGTGGGATGCAGTGGTGTAAAGAGTGAGATGCAGTGGTGTAAAGTGTGGGATGCAGTGGTGTAAAGAGTGAGATGCAGTGGTGTAAAGTGTGGGATGCAGTGGTGTAATGTGTGGGATGCAGTGGTGTAAAGTGTGGGATGCAGTGGTGTAAAGCGTGGGATGCAGTGGTGTAAAGCATGTGGGATGCAGTGGTGTAAAGTGTGAGGTGCAGTGGAGTAAAGAGTGGGATGCAGTGGTGTAAAGTGTGAGGTGCAGTGGTGTAAAGTGTGGGATGCAGTGGTGTAAAGTGTGGGATGCAGTGGTGTAAAGTGTGGGATGCAGTGGTGTAAAGTGTGAGGTGCAGTGGTGTAAAGTGTGGGATGCAGTGGTGTAAAGTGTGAGGTGCAGTGGTGTAAAGTGTGGGATGCAGTGGTGTAAAGTGTGGGATGCAGTGGTGTAAAGAGTGAGATGCAGTGGAGTAAAGAGTGGGATGCAGTGGAGTAAAGAGTGGGATGCAGTGGTGTAAAGTGTGAGGTGCAGTGGTGTAAAGTGTGGGATGCAGTGGTGTAAAGTGTGGGATGCAGTGGTGTAAAGTGTGGGATGCAGTGGAGTAAAGAGTGGGATGCAGTGGTGTAAAGCGTGAGATGCAGTGGTGTAAAGTGTGAGGTTGCAGTGGTGTAAAGCGTGAGATGCGAGTGGTGTAAAAGCGTGAGATGCAGTGGTGTAAAGTGTGAGGTGCAGTGGAGTAAAGAGTGGGATGCAGTGGTGTAAAGTGTGAGGTGCAGTGGTGTGTAAAGTGTGGGATGCAGTAGTGTAAAGTGTGGGATGCAGTGGTGTAAAGTGTGGGATGCAGTGGTGTAAAGTGTGAGGTGCAGTGGTGTAAAGAGTGGGATGCAGTGGTGTAAAGTGTGAGGTGCAGTGGTGTAAAGTGTGGGATGCAGTGGTGTAAAGTGTGGGATGCAGTGGTGTAAAGAGTGAGATGCAGTGGTGTAAAGTGTGGGATGCAGTGGTGTAAAGTGTGGGATGCAGTGGTGTAAAGTGTGGGATGCAGTGGAGTAAAGAGTGGGATGCAGTGGTGTAAAGCGTGAGATGCAGTGGTGTAAAGTGTGAGGTGCAGTGGTGTAAAGTGTGGGATGCAGTGGTGTAAAGTGTGGGATGCAGTGGTGTAAAGAGTGAGATGCAGTGGTGTAAAGTGTGGGATGCAGTGGTGTAAAGTGTGGGATGCAGTGGTGTAAAGTGTGGGATGCAGTGGTGTAAAGAGTGAGATGCAGTGGTGTAAAGTGTGGGATGCAGTGGTGTAAAGTGTGAGGTGCAGTGGTGTAAAGTGTGGGGTGCAGTGGTTGTAAAGTGTGGGATGCAGTGGTGTAAAGTGTGGGATGCAGTGGTGTAAAGAGTGAGATGCAGTGGTGTAAAGTGTGGGATGCAGTGGTGTAAAGCGTGAGATGCAGTGGTGTAAAAGTGTGGGATGCAGTGGTGTAAAGTGTGAGATGCAGTGGTGTAAAGTGTGAGATGCAGTGGTGTAAAGCGTGAGGTGCAGTGGTGTAAGGTGTGGGATGCAGTGGTGTAAAGAGTGAGATGCAGTGGTGTAAAGTGTGGGATGCAGTGGTGTAAAGCGTGAGATGCAGTGGTGTAAAGTGTGGGATGCAGTGGTGTAAAGTGTGAGATGCAGTGGTGTTAAAGTGTGGGATGCAGTGGTGTAAAGAGTGAGATGCAGTGGGTGTAAAGTGTGGGATGCAGTGGTGTAAAGCGTGAGATGCAGTGGTGTAAAGTGTGAGATGCAGTGGTGTAAAGCGTGAGGTGCAGTGGTGTAAGGTGTGGGATGCAGTGGTGTAAAGAGTGAGATGCAGTGGTGTAAAGTGTGGGATGCAGTGGTGTAAAGCGTGAGATGCAGTGGTGTAAAGTGTGGGATGCAGTGGTGTAAAGTGTGAGATGCAGTGGTGTAAAGTGTGAGATGCAGTGGTGTAAAGCGTGAGGTGCAGGTGGTGTAAGGTGTGGGGATGCAGTGGTGTAAAGAGTGAGATGCAGTGGTGTAAAGTGTGGGATGCAGTGGTGTAAAGCGTGAGATGCAGTGGTGTAAAGTGTGGGATGCAGTGGTGTAAAGTGTGAGATGCAGTGGTGTAAAGTGTGAGATGCAGTGGTGTAAAGTGTGAGATGCAGTGGTGTAAGGTGTGGGATGCAGTGGTGTAAAGTGTGGGATGCAGTGGTGTAAAGAGTGGGATGCAGTGGTGTAAAGAGTGGGGTGCAGTGGTGTAAAGTGTGAGATGCAGTGGTGTAAAGTGTGAGATGCAGTGGTGTAAAGCGTGAGATGCAGTGGTGTAAAGTGTGGGATGCAGTGGTGTAAAGCGTGAGATGCAGTGGTGTAAAGTGTGAGATGCAGTGGTGTAAAGCGTGAGATGCAGTGGTGTAAAGTGTGAGATGCAGTGGTGTAAAGCGTGAGATGCAGTGGTGTAAAGTGTGAGATGCAGTGGTGTAAAGTGTGAGATGCAGTGGTGTAAACCGTGAGATGCAGTGGGTGTAAAGTGTGGGATGCAGTGGGAGTAAAGAGTGGGGGTGCAGTGGTGTAAAGTGTGAGATGCAGTGGTGTAAAGTGTGAGATGCAGTGGTGTAAAGCGTGAGATGCAGTGGTGTAAAGTGTGGGATGCAGTGGTGTAAAGTGTGAGATGCAGTGGTGTAAAGTGTGAGATGCAGTGGTGTAAAGTGTGGGATGCAGTGGTGTAAAGCGTGAGATGCAGTGGTGTAAAGTGTGGGGTGCAGTGTGGTGTAAAGCGTGAGATGCAGTGGTGTAAAGTGTGAGATGCAGTGGTTGTAAAGTGTGGGATGCAGTGGTGTAAAGCGTGGGATGCAGTGGTGTAAAGCGTGAGATGCAGTGGTGTAAAGAGTGGGTTGCAGTGGTGTAAAGTGTGGGATGCAGTGGTGTAAAGTGTGGGATGCAGTGGTGTAAAGCGTGAGATGCAGTGGTGTAAAGCGTGGGATGCAGTGGTGTAAAGCGTGAGATGCAGTGGTGTAAAGCAGGAGATGCAGTGGTGTAAAGTGTGGGATGCAGTGGTGTAAAGCGTGGGGGTGCAGTGGTGTAAAGCGTGAGATGCAGTGGTGTAAAGCGTGAGATGCAGTGGTGTAAAGTGTGGGGTGCAGTGGTGTAAAGTGTGGGATGCGGGATGCAGTGGTGTAAAGTGTGAGATGCAGTGGTGTAAAGTGTGGGATGCAGTTGTGTAAAGTGTGAGATGCAGTGGTGTAAAGTGTGGGATGCAGTGGTGTAAAGCGTGGGTTCAGTGGTGTAAAGCGTGGGGTGCAGTGGTGTAAAGTGTGAGATGCAGTGGTGTAAAGTGTGGGATGCAGTGGTGTAAAGTGTGAGATGCAGTGGTGTAAAGTGTGAGATGCAGTGGTGTAAAGTGTGGGATGCAGTGGTGTAAAGTGTGAGATGCAGTGGTGTAAAGTGTGGGATGCAGGTGGTGTAAAGTGTGAGATGCAGTGGTGTAAAGTGTGGGATGCAGTGGTGTAAAGTGTGAGATGCAGTGGTGTAAAGTGTGGGATGCAGTGGTGTAAAGTGTGAGATGCAGTGGTGTAAAGTGTGGGGATGCAGTGGTGTAAAGAGTGGGGTGCAGTGGTTGTAAAGCGTGGGATGCAGTGGTGTAAAGTGTGGGATGCAGTGGTGTAAAGTGTGGGATGCAGTGGTGTAAAGCGGTGGGGTTCAGTGGTGTAAAGCGTGGGGTGCAGTGGTGTAAAGAGTGAGATGCAGTGGTGTAAAGTGTGGGATGCAGTGGTGTAAAGTGTGAGATGCAGTGGTTGTAAAGTGTGGGATGCAGTGGTGTAAAGTGTGAGATGCAGTGGTGTAAAGTGTGAGATGCAGTGGTGTAAAGTGTGGGATGCAGTGGTGTAAAGTGTGAGATGCAGTGGTGTAAAGTGTGGGATGCAGTGGTGTAAAGTGTGAGATGCAGTGGTGTAAAGTGTGGGATGCAGTGGTGTAAAGTGTGGGATGCAGTGGTGTTAAAGTGTGGGATGCAGTGGTGTAAAGTGTGGGATGCAGTGGTGTAAAGTGTGAGATGCAGTGGTGTAAAGTGTGGGATGCAGTGGTGTAAAGTGTGGGATGCAGTGGTGTAAAGTGTGAGATGCAGTGGTGTAAAGTGTGGGATGCAGTGGTGTAAAGTGTGGGATGCAGTGGTGTAAAGTGTGAGATGCAGTGGTGTAAAGTGTGAGATGCAGTGGTTGTAAAGTGTGAGATGCAGTGGTGTAAAGCGTGGGATGCAGTGGTTGTAAAGCGTGAGATGCAGTGGTGTAAAGTGTGGGATGCAGTGGTGTAAAGTGTGGGATGCAGTGGTGTAAAGTGTGGGATGCAGTGGTGTAAAGTGTGAGATGCAGTGGTGTAAAGTGTGAGATGCAGTGGTGTAAAGTTGTGGGATGCAGTGGTGTAAAGTGTGGGATGCAGTGGTGTAAAGTGTTGGATGCAGTGGTGTAAAGTGTGGGATGCAGTGGTGTAAAGTGTGAGATGCAGTGGTGTAAAGTGTGGGATGCAGTGGTGTAAAGTGTGGGATGCAGTGGTGTAAAGTGTGGGATGCAGTGGTGTAAAGTGTGGGATGCAGTGGTGTAAAGTGTGAGATGCAGTGGTGTAAAGTGTGGGATGCAGTGGTGTAAAGTGTGGGATGCAGTGGTGTAAAGTGTGAGATGCAGTGGTGTAAAGTGTGGGATGCAGTGGTGTAAAGTGTGGGATGCAGTGGTGTAAAGTGTGAGATGCAGTGGTGTAAAGTGTGAGATGCAGTGGTGTAAAGTGTGAGATGCAGTGGTGTAAAGCGTGGGATGCAGTGGTGTAAAGCGTGAGATGCAGTGGTGTAAAGTGTGGGATGCAGTGGTGTAAAGTGTGGGATGCAGTGGTGTAAAGCGTGGGATGCAGTGGTGTAAAAGTGTGAGATGCAGTGGTGTAAAGTGTAGAGATGCAGTGGTGTAAAGTGTGGGATGCAGTGGTGTAAAGTGTGGGATGCAGTGGTGTAAAGTGTGGGATGCAGTGGTGTAAAGCGTGGGGATGCAGTGGTGTAAAGCATGTTTAATTTATTGTATAGTTGTAGCCTAATTATATTGAATAGATTACACACTCATAAATCATTTGCTGTTGGGTTGTAAAGTGTCATGCATGTTTTGAGCTTTGTTCTCGTTTCAAGCGTTACAAAATAATAATTATTTTGCTAAAAAGTTGGTTCATTTAAATTAGGAGTTTTTTTCTCCAATCATTACACATGTTGTCAAATAATCCCAGGACATCAAAAAAAAAAAAAACATATTGTGAACAGAAAACAACTTACTACATGTAGCACACCAATGTTCCTCCATATATGTATTTTACAGGATTTTTTTTTTTGCTTATTCATGTACTTGTTGAACAATAACAGAAAGGCAGTCATAACTGAGAGATTAACAAAGACTGAGATTACAATACAATGTCCCATCAGATTATACACAACAATAAGTGTGTTAAGACAAAGAAGAAATAAAAAGATAAAAAAATAAATAAAAGAAAAGTAGGGGAAAAGTTTTTCTTCTTTTCAAAATCAAAGTCTTCCAATAAAGAGTACAAATACATTGCTTTGGGACTTTCATCCCTCTCAGTGTCTCCAAATATATTAGAAAATCCTCTTTAAAAAAACAATAATCGTTGGAGGAATTTTGAAAGATTTACATAAGTGTATGTAAAATTTCAGTAAAAACAACAGATTATTTAATTTGACAGGAGTAAGAGAGGTAACATTTCATCACTAGAGCTGTCACTCAACCCTCACTGCTTTATTCTGCGGTACCGTCACAGCTCCCGCGCTCTCGGGCGCCACCGCGCGGTCACACGGGGGATTACACCACAAACATGCACTACAAATAGGCTGTACATTAGGTAGTTTACTGCGACTGCTATTGATTAACCAACTAGACCTATATCAGAATCATTTATTATTACCAATTTATGAATTTAATTATTTTTTCTGCATTTGGGGTTGAGGAAGGATTCTCAATAATCTCCGTTTGTGCACAGAAATAGTGGTCCAGGTTGGAACTAATACACTTAATGCATTGATTGATAATCATGAATTTAATAGAAAATAGGGCCCGAGCAAACATGACGCAGATCTATGTAAAAAACATTAAAAATAAAAATGTAATTAAATTAAAATAATCTGCCAAAAAGTTACTGTCATTATAAGTGAACCTTAAAGAACATGTTTAAATAATAAAAAGGGATATCATCATAATGACTTTAAAGTCCCACTGAAGTACCTTGAAACATATGGAGGACCCAAACCTGCCGAAATAAACAATAAATAAATAAATGAATAAATAAATAAATATGCGAAGAAATGTAAAAAAAAAAGGAGACTATTTATACTTTTTTCCCTTATTTATATATAATTATATTTTTTCCACATTTATTTATTTTTTCAATTATTTATTTATGCATTTATTTATTTTCACATTTATTTATGTATTTATGTCTACATTTATATATTTATTTATTTATACATGTATTGCTCTGTATGCTAATGAGGGGGGCGTGTTTTACCCCAGACATAGCAATCGAGCTCAGAGTGGCAGTGCTGAGGCTTTGAGGCCACAGTGACACCTTGTGGTGCAACGAAACAATACGCAAGAGGTTTGTGGACGTGACTTTACAGCTCACGCAGGAAATGACTCAAGCCTATTTTATGCTTCTGCGTCGAATCGACGGCGTACCCCCGCAGACCCCTCTGCGCCTCCGCTAACCCCCTCTGCGCCTCCGCTAACCCCTCTGCATCTCCGCTAACCCCTCTGCGTCTCCGCTAACCCCTCTGCGTCTCCGCTAACCCCCTCACTGTCTCCGCTAACCCCTCTGCATCTCCGCTAACCCCTCTCTGTCTCCGCTAACCCCTCTGCGCCTCCGCTAACCCCTCTGCGTCTCCGCTAACCCCTCTCTGTCTCCGCTAACCCCTCTCTGTCTCCGCTAACCCCTCTCTGTCTCCGCTAACCCCTCTGCGTCTCCGCTAACCCCTCTGCGTCTCCGCTAACCCCTCACTGTCTCCGCTAACCCCTCTGCGTCTCCGCTAACCCCTCTGCGTCTCCGCTAACCCCCTCTCTGTCTCCGCTAACCCCTCTGCGTCTCCGCTAACCCCTCTCTGTCTCCGCTAACCCCTCTGCGTCTCCGCTAACCCCTCTCTGTCTCCGCTAACCCCTCTGCGTCTCCGCTAACCCCTCTCTGTCTCCGCTAACCCCTCTGCGTCTCCGCTAACCCCTCTGCGTCTCCGCTAACCCCTCTCTGTCTCCGCTAACCCCTCTCTGTCTCCGCTAACCCATCTCTGTCTCCGCTAACCCCTCTCTGTCTCCGCTAACCCCTCTCTGTCTCCGCTAACCCATCTCTGTCTCCGCTAACCCCTCTCTGTCTCCGCTAACCCCTCTGCGTCTCCGCTAACCCCTCTCTGTCTCCGCTAACCCCTCTGCGTCTCCGCTAACCCCCTCTCTGTCTCCGCTAACCCCTCTCTGTCTCCGCTAACCCCTCTGCGTCTCCGCTAACCCCTCTCTGTCTCCGCTAACCCCTCTCTGTCTCCGCTAACCCCTCTCTGTCTCCGCTAACCCATCTCTGTCTCCGCTAACCCCTCTCTGTCTCCGCTAACCCCTCTCTGTCTCCGCTAACCCATCTCTGTCTCCGCTAACCCCTCTCTGTCTCCGCTAACCCCCTCTGCGTCTCCGCTAACCCCTCTCTGTCTCCGCTAACCCCTCTGCGTCTCCGCTAACCCATCTCTGTCTCCGCTAACCCTAACTCGTCTCCGCTAACCCCTCTCTGTCTCCGCTAACCCCTCTCTGTCTCCGCTAACCCCCTCTGCGTCTCCGCTAACCCCTAACTCGTCTCCGCTAACCCCTCTCTGTCTCCGCTAACCCCTCTTTGTCTCCGCTAACCCCTCTGCGTCTCCGCTAACCCCTCTGCGTCTCCGCTAACCCCCTCTCTGTCTCCGCTAACCCCTCTCTGTCTCCGCTAACCCCTCTCTGTCTCCGCTAACCCCCTCTGCGTCTCCGCTAACCCCCTCTCTGTCTCCGCTAACCCCTCTCTTTCCTCCGCTAACCCCTCTCTGTCTCCGCTAACCCCCTCTCTGTCTCCGCTAACCCCTCTCTGTCTCCGCTAACCCCTCTCTGTCTCCCGCTAACCCCTCTCTGTCTCCGCTAACCCCTCTCTGTCTCCGCTAACCCCCTCTCTGTCTCCGCTAACCCCCTCTGCGTCTCCGCTAACCCCTCTCTGTCTCCGCTAACCCCTCTCTGTCTCCGCTAACCCCCTCTCTGTCTCCGCTAACCCCTCTGCGTCTCCGCTAAACCCCTCTCTGTCTCCGCTAACCCCTCTCTGTCTCCGCTAACCCCCTCTCTGTCTCCCGCGAACCCCTCTGCGTCTCCGCTAACCCCCTCTCTGTCTCCGCTAACCCCTATGCGTCTCAGCTAACCCCCTCTCTGTCTCCGCTAACCCCTCTCTGTCTCCGCTTAACCCCTCTCTGTCTCCGCTAACCCCTCTCTGTCTCCGCTAACCCCTCTCTGTCTCCGCTAACCCCTCTCTGTCTCAGCTAACCCCTCTCTGTCCTCCGCTAACCCCCTCTCTGTCTCAGCTAACCCCTCTGCGTCTCAGCTAACCCCTCTCTGTCTCAGCTAACCCCTCTGCGTCTCAGCTAACCCCTCTGCGTCTCCGCTAACCCCTCTCTGTCTCCCGCGAACCCCTCTCTGTCTCCCGCTAACCCCCTCTGCGTCTCCGCTAACCCCCTCTGCGCCTCCGCTAACCCCTCTGCGGAAATGAAAAAAGCGGAACCGGCGCACGGAAACCCCCTAGCGTTATTTTTACTCTTTACTTCCGGACATATGGCCGTAAAACATCAGCCGGTCGGGGGTTTTCTAAAATGTCCGGACGCATGAGCAGAATCCGCTGATAACAGGACACTTCGACACGGAGATGATGATGTATAGCATTTAATAAGGTTTTTAAAAATGCCCCAGGAAATCAATTCGGAAATATCGCCTCATGGAAAGTTTGTTGCTGTCCACATTGTTTTAGGAAGATACATTAAAAATGCAGTTAGCTTCTGTGTACGGATCTACAATGCATGGCATAATGATATTAATTTGTTTGAATTTTCTATACCAAAAAAAAAGACAGTTTCATTTAGAAGTGCGCATAACCTATCCACCTCATCATGACAGATTCATTTTTTTTTTTTTAGTTCATTGTGATGACATACGCCTACATGATATCTCCAGATGTGCATGACTGAACATGAGACCCCCCAGGAGACCCCCCAGCTGTGCACGCGCGAGGCTCGTGCGTGTGGTGTCATGGCGTCCGGAGAGGAGGACGGGTCTGTCGAGGAGAAACAAACCAACAACAAGAAGCGGACTAAAGGCACGATCGCCACGGCATGGCTCACCGTCTACAACATCGCCATGACAGCCGGGTAACAGATCAGTGTGACTCGCTGAATACACTCCTGTGTCTCTCGATACACTCCTGTGTCTGTTTATAGTTCCGCCGCATTGTAAATCACGCGACTGGTTTACTCAAAGCTCCAAGAGTTACACTTTATATTAAGCTGTCATTGTCACAGTGTAATTATAAGTACTGAGTAATATTAAGCAACTACATGAACTTACTATAGGGTTAGGGTAGGATTAGGTTTAGGGTTAGTTGCTTGTAATTACGCATAATTTACTGATATTACTATGGTAAATACATACATTTGTAACAATCACTGTAAAATAAAGTGTTACCGACTGTTGCATTAAACCCGCATGTGTGCAACTGTTAGTGGTGTTCTATAGTGGTCAGCTGTGGTTATACTGGGATTTTCCTCTCAGAAACCGAAGCTCAGTGTTTCCTAATACGGATCCGCGCGCGTCACCGCGATATGTTTAGAACTCGCTCGACTGGCGAAATTCAACAAAGAAGAAAATGCCCGATAATAATCACGAGACCGTTATTCACTCAGTGCAAACTTCTCCATTCCTGTGAAGAACTCTGCGCTTAATTCTATTGGGTTACACTTAAGGTTCATTAGTTATCATTATTTAATGTATTAACTAACATGAACTGACAATACATTACAATATTTCTTAATCTTTTTTAATGTTAGTTCTGTGAAAAAATTACAGCTTTTCACTGTTCATGTTAGTTCACAGTGCATTAACTAATGGTAACAAATACAACCTTTGATTTTAATAATGTATTAATAAATGTTGAAATTAATATTAACTAAGATTAATAAATGCTGAATAAGTATTGTTCATTCTATGAACATGTTAAATAATGAGCCTTATTGTCAAGTGTTACCAGTAACACTTTATTTTACGGTGTCCTCCTTATTACACGTTACATTACTGTAGCACTAACTATAAATAACATAATAATTACATGCAACTAACCCTAAACTAACCCCTCACCCTAACCCTAGAGTAAGTAGTTCATTATTATTACTCAGTACTTAAATATATAATTACACTGTAACACAGACTTTTTAAAATAAAGTGTAACCTTGTATACATTTTGTAAAATATTTTTCTGTGAGAAAAAAAAGGCTATCAATGTTGGCTACTTAATGAAAATACACTTACTTTCTCCTTTATAAAGTTTACTTTGTACTAATGTCAAATTAAATTTTAAATAATTGAGTTTTAATAATTTTCCATCATACTGAAGTACACTTATTGTGATGTTTTGACTAACATCCTTATGCCGCCTGATTAATATTATTCAGTATTACATTTTAAATTAATGTATTTTAAAAAGTTTTAAATCACACCTTCGCCATTACAAATGTGCAATATTTTATTACATGACATACAAGTTTCAGCAGAAATTACATTAAAGGGTCATTCCATGTCAAATCAACCCAAGTAAAAACAAAACAAAAAAAACATAAATAGTGATGAAAGCCCAAAAATTGTATGTCACGGATGTATGTTGACTGAGTAATCCACTATTTGGTCAAGGGGGTCAAAATTACAATTTTAAAAAAGAGTAAAAAATACTTTATACATTTATAAATACTTTTATAAATACTCTGTCAACATACATTAATTACATTTAATTTTTTGGCTTTTTCTTCATTTATGTATTTCTTTCACCAAATTTTTAGCCACTGACCTTTGGTTGAGTTCACATGGAATGACCCTAAAGTATATTTTAGTTTGCTAAAAAAAAGTATTTAAAACTTAAGGCACAGATAAATAAACAAAATGTCAGTAGACATAAGTGATTTTAAATACTTTATTTAGTTAAATCTATTATTTGTCTAAGAAAACAAGATAAGCCCTTATAGTGCTCTTTTTCCATTGTCAGCCATTTTGTAATAATTTCCAAAATCATAGTGGAGAATATCTAGTGCAGTCCCATAATGCATTGCAAAAAGAAGTGCACAACCCATGTGCTGTCAACAACTAATGCCCATAATGCACTGTGAGTGTCATGTTTGGTGACTGGTTGAGCTTGCTGAGGCGTTGTTTGTGGTCTTGTATTGCAGGTGGCTTGTACTGGCCGTTTCCATGGTCCGCTTTTACCTTCAGAAAGGAACCCATAAAGGCTTGTACAAACATATAGCAAGGACACTAAAATGTTTCCAGACATTTGCACTTTTGGAGGTAAGATCAAATGCCTTTAACCACCAAGATATGAGAACCTTTACTTTATTTTATTTTCCAGTGTTGCTGGAAATTAGTTAATGAGCACCATCTCAAAGAAAAATAAAAACCTTCTCCTGCTTAATAAGGTATTCTCAGGAAACAGAGCAATATGTGCCCTTTAAAAAAAAAAAAAACTTTTAAAAAGTTTCCTCTTGCTCAAAGTCTTCCGTAACCACAATAGAAATAAACCAGTTTTTGAGTGGCAAATTTTATTATTCCGAATCATCTGTATGTCAAACTGTCTTGCAGTAATCTGTCCAAATCATCACTCGTCCTGTTTTATTTAGGGAGAATTTCAAACAGCACTTTTGCGCCCTTTCACTGCAAACATTGTCTAACCATCTAAACTCACTGGAAAACAAAACTGAAAATCGTCATCGTAGCAGTGGTAAGAGGTACTGTACTTTAGACAAACAGAACTCAAAAGAAGGCATATATAGGGGAAATAACAGTGGTCCCAAAATCGAGCCTTGAGGAACGACACATAAAATCATATATAGGGGAAATAACAGTGGTCCCAAAATCGAGCCTTGAGGAACGCCACATAAAATCATATATAGGGAAAATAACAGTGGTCCTAAAATCGAGCCTTGAGGAACGACACATAAAATCATATATAGGGGAAATAACAGTGGTCCCAAAATCGAGCCTTGAGGAACAACACATAAAATCATATATAGGGGAAATAACAGTGGTCCCAAAATCGAGCCTTGAGGAACGCCACATAAAATCATATATAGGGAAAATAACAGTGGTCCTAAAATCGAGCCTGGAGGAACGCCACATAAAATCATATATAGGGAAAATAACAGTGGTCCTAAAATCGAGCCTTGAGGAACGCCACATAAAATCATATATAGGGAAAATAACAGTGGTCCCAAAATCGAGCCTTGAGGAACGCCACATAAAATCATATATAGGGAAAATAACAGTGGTCCCAAAATCGAGCCTTGAGGAACGCCACATAAAATCATATATAGGGAAAATAACAGTGGTCCTAAAATCGAGCCTTGAGGAACGCCACATAAAATCATATATAGGGAAAATAACAGTGGTCCCAAAATCGAGCCTTGAGGAACGCCACATAAAATCGTGTATAGGGAAAATAACAGTGGTCTCAAAATCGAGCCTTGAGGAACGCCACATAAAATCGTATATAGGGAAAATAACAGTGGTCCCAAAATCGAGCCCTGAGGAACGCCACATAATATCGTATATAGGGAAAATAACAGTGGTCCCAAAATCAAGCCCTGAGGAACACCACATAATATCGTATATAGGGAAAATAACAGTGGTCCCAAAATCGAGCCCTGAGTAACGCCACATAAAATCGTATATAGGGAAAATAACAGTGGTCCCAAAATCAAGCCCTGAGGAACGCCACATAATATCGTATATAGAGAAAATAACAGTGGTCCCAAAATCGAGCCCTGAGGAACGCCACATAATATCGTATATAGGGAAAATAACAGTGGTCCCAAAATCGAGCCCTGAGGAACGCCACATAAAATCGTATATAGGGAAAATAACAGTGGTCCCAAAATCAAGCCCTGAGGAACGCCACATAATATCGTATATAGAGAAAATAACAGTGGTCCCAAAATCGAGCCCTGAGGAACGCCACATAATATCGTATATAGGGAAAATAACAGTGGTCCCAAAATCGAGCCCTGAGGAACGCCACATAAAATTATATATAGGGAAAATAACAGTGGTCCCAAACTTCTTTTTTTTGCTACACAATTCAGTAACACTTCAAAATACTGGCCCGTCATTAATAGGTAATTATGCAGGACTAATGATGAGTAGTACTACATTAACACTTCAGTTTCCCTAAATATGGAAACAAGATTAACTAAGCAGTATGTAATATCAGATTTAGGACTGAGGTAGTTATGAGGTAATCAATAATTACTGAATGTGATTAGCCTCATTAATTAACTATCTACTATAGTGTTTGACCTGTATATCACCATGGCCAATATATCGACTGATATTTAGCATTTTTTAAATAGTTTAGAAGTTGTCATCTATAGTACAAGTCTATTTATTTCAGTTTTATGTTTCAATCATTTTCAAAAAAATTTTTTTGCAATGATGTTCTACAATTTATGGGCCTGGGTAAAAAAGACAAGAAGCATCCGTTGAGACTGTTAGCATGCTAATATCTATGTCCTGATCTATCTTCATTTCTTTTTCTTACGCTTGGGCTGTCTTTATTTCAGATCGGACACTGTGCTATTGGTATGTACTATATTTTAAAGTGCAATGCTAACATATTTGATTCCAGGTATATAAAGATATTTTTCAGGTGTTGTTTTTGGTGTGTTGAAGGAATTGTGCGGACATCTGTAATTGTGACTGGGGTCCAAGTGTGTTCTCGGATATTCATGGTCTGGTTTATTACAAACAGCATCAGACAGGTCGGTGTGCATGATGAGGACTTCAACTAATAAAGTTCCCAATGGGAATTATGGGACATGTTCACTGCTCGGCAATCTCAAATTCCATTTTAAATATTGTTTTCTTTCATTTGAAACGCATGCTAAGATTCAGAACGAAGAGAGTGTGATCTTGTTCGTAGTGGTGTGGACTGTTACCGAGATCACTCGCTACTCTTTCTACACTTTCAACCTGATCCACCATCTGCCGTACTTCATCAAGTGGGCCAGGTACTGCAGACTCTGCACGGTGTGGTGTATTGAGCATGCGGATACTCACAAGCACATGGTTTGGAGTTTCACAATATGGCTGCATCCCAAATCACATACTTCCCTACTATATAGTGGGGACAGTGTGTGACAAAATAACTATATTTGAATTCACACTCACAGTACTCTTAAAGCTGGCATATTAATCCCCTTACCGGTAAAATAAAGTGTCCATGTGTTCGGTGCGGATGCGGTGGTGACGCGCTCATGTAACCGGAGGGTGACGCTGCCAATAACCCCCATAACAGCGGTCACAGAGAACCGGCAAAAGCAATGATTATGAATGTGTCAAATATAGCAAGGAGACATTTTAATTGTTTATTAATAAACTAGTGTTTTCCGTGTCAGTGTCGGCTGCAAATATGAAGTTGGCGATGCAGACTCGTCATCTTCGTCATCTCTCTTCGTCTGTAGAGAGAAATGCACACTTCATATGGAGTACAAGCAGAGAGTAGGCTAGTCGGTTTCTTTTCATTTAGAATAGTTTTGTTTAAAAGTAGACAATTCAAGCTTTCTATATGGAATAACTAATGGAATATTGTTAAATTCGCTGATAATCGGGTGACCAGATCGCAAACCAGAATTCAAAGCCGACAAAGCTTAAATGTATGGGCTCACGCACGACTCTCCATATTCACATTCATGTGACCACATACACCGCTCACGACTGCTGACGGACACTAATTCTAGTTGGCACTTCAGCACTGCGCTGTCATCGGGTCCAGGCGAAGGTCCTTCGTCAGATCTGGATCCGGCAGGCTGCGGAAAAACCTCGGGATAAACACAGACACTAAAATTAGCGTAGATGCCATTCTTCTTATGATGTAACGAGTACATCAGGATTTAAGGGAAGTGTTCCCGGTCCCGGCTGACCTAATCTATGCAGCCTAACATTGAGTTATAGAAGTCTATAATGTGTTATGTGAATGCTAGGCCGAAGAGATGTGTTTTTAGTCTAGATTTGAACTGACGGAGTGTGTCTGCTTCCCGGACAATGTTAGGAAGACTGTTCCAGAGTTTCGGTGCTAAATAGGAAAAGGATCTACCGCCAGCAGTCGATTCAGATATTCTAGGTATTATTAACTGGCCGGAGTTTTGAGATGGCAGTAGACGTGAAGGACTATAATGCGTTAAGAGCTCGCTCAAGTACTGCGGAGATAAACCATTTAGTGCTTTGTAAGTAATCAGCAATATTTTAACATTTATACGATGTTTAATAGGCAGCCAATGCAGTGTTGACAGAACGGGGCTAATATGGTCATACTTCCTGGTTCTGGTAAGAACTCGAGCGGCTGCGTTTTGAACTCGCTGTAGTTTGTTTATTAAGCGTGCAGGGCAACCACCCAGTAGAGCATTACAATAATCTAGCCTTGAGGTCATGAACGCATCAACTAACTCTTCCGCATTTGTCATTGAGAGCATATGGCATAATTTAGATATATTTTTAAGATGGAAAAATGCGGTTTTAAAGATACTAGACACGTGACTTTCACATGAAAGTTTGGTATTGGTATTGTAACAGATTATTTAAGTAACTTTGCATTACACTGCTGATTCTCCAAAACTGTGGTTACCAACCCTGATCCTGCAGTTCTAGAGTTTCGAAAACACTGCTTTGCGAATCATTTGTTTGTAAACCAGTGATTCTGAGCGAGTATCAAACTGCCAAAGTCACGTGATTTCAGTAAACGTGGCTTCATTACGCCTATGGACCAGGACCAGCCAATATGTATCTCGCAAACTTTCCCTAGCACTGTTACATAATAATTGTCTATGTGTGTGTTTGTGCGTTTATATGTGTGATGTCACATTTATTCTCCTGCTTTGTCTGGTGTTTTCCTCAGGTATAACATGTTTATTGTCATGTACCCGCTGGGAGTCGTCGGGGAACTGCTGACCATACACGCTGCCTTACCGTATGTTCGGAGATCGGCCATGTTCTCCCTCAGACTTCCCAACAAATACAACGTGTCCTTTGACTATTACTACTTCCTGATCATCGTCATGCTGTCCTACATCCCATGTAAGAACTCAATGAAACACAGACTAGCTGAATGCTACGGTCTAATCCTGCTAATAATCTGCTACACTATCTGTCTATCCTTATTTAAGCTGCGATTCTATCTAATATTTCTAATTCATCTATCATGCTAACAATGTGCTAATTAATGCTAGCAATGTGCAAAAACATGCTAGCAAACTGTTCAAACATAATAGCAATGTGGTAATTCATGTTAGCAATGTTAAAACATGCTAATTCATCCTAGCAACGTATTAAACATGTTAGCAACATGCTAATTAATTAACCTGTTAAAACATGTTAGCAAAACATAATTCATGCGAGCAACATGCCAAAACATGCTAGCCAACTGATAAAACATACTAGCAACGTGTTAATTCATGCTAGCAACATGTTAAATCACGCTAGCAATGTGCAAGTTCATGTTAGCAATGTGTTCAAACATGCTAGCAACATTATAATTAATGCTACCAACATGCTAATTAATGTTAACATCATGCTAATTCATGCTAGCAATGTCGTTCTTTCCCTTTCCACCTCACTAAATTCAAAGCTTATAAAACTTTCACACTTTAATACGACTGTGAAGCCAACATTAAAGTTTGTCCCGCTGAACGTCCCAGTTAATGCTGTGTTCCTCTGCCAGTGTTTCCTCAGCTCTTCTTCCACATGCTGCGCCAGAGGAGGAGGGTTCTTCACGGAGAAGTCATAGTAGAGAAAGATGAGTAGAAGGAATCCCCAGTAGCCGTCAGATATTTGAGAAAAGTTTATAATAAAACAATTAAATATGAATCAATTCCACTACTGTTAGTTCCGGTCGATGTTCCCAGCAGAACCCTTCATAAGGTTCGCCACTCTCCAGTTGTGTCTCATTCACAAGGACCGAATCACGCCATTCGTCAAAGCAGAACCGAAGCACAAGATGGAGACTCCTCGTCTGTCGAGGGAAAGATTGGAGTCTGGCATTGATCCGTCGGATCTCCCGGTCTGGAGTGTGTTGTGTGTGTGTAGTGTCAGGGATGCCACAAGCTCCAGATCTCCATCTTGGTTTTCTCATCCATGTTCCTGGACGGACAGATTAGAAATTACAATAATTAATACTTGTTTATCTTCATCCATCTGAAGGTGGTGTAGAGCAGACTTTCCAGTACAATAGCTAAACCTGTGGGACTGACAAAACACATGTATAAACTGTTTGTTTTTTTATCACTTGGCTACTTTATTTCTCACAATGTCATTCACACGCAATAGGTATTAAAAAAGCATGTAATTCAAATAAAAATAAATGCACTATTTGTTTAGTGTTAATGAACGTATCGTCATCTCTAAATATCATGTTGAAGGTTATCAATTATCTTAAAGGGGTACTCCACTGTTTTTGGAAATAGGCTCATTTTAGTTGAGTTTTACCGTTTTCGAATCCATTCAGCCGAACTCCGGGTCTGACGTTACCACTTTTAGCATAGATCATTGATTCTGATGGGTCCAGTAGACTCTTCTGTAGTTAAACCGCGTACTAAGATCGACGGAAAATGAAAAGTTGCGATTTTCCAAGCCTATATGGCTAGGAACTACTCTCATTCCGGCGTAACAATCAAGGAACTGTGCGGCCGTACCACAGGTGCAGCAGCGTAATGATATGACGAAGCACTTGCCGACAACCTGCTTGCACAGGGAGCGTGCCTTGTAGCGTGGAGACATTTGTGAGAGACGATTTAGATGACATTTACTTTGATCCCGAACCGTATTCATTTGGAAACCTAATTTGCCGCCTAAAAACTACACAAACTTAGTCCCGGTCATGTTGGAAGTTACCGAGCTGGGGACTATTTTCAGGAGCTTCGTCATATCATTACGCTGCTGCACACATGGTACGGCCGCACAGTTCCTTGATTCTTACGCCGGAATGAGAGTAGTTCCTAGCCATATAGGCTTGGAAAGTCGCAACTTTTCATTTTCCGTCGGTCTTAGTACGCGGTTTAACTACAGAAGAGTCAAGTTTTAAATAGGAAAAATATTGAAACTCGTTGGTCATTTTGAAAGAAATGCTACTGGACCCATCAGAATCAATGATCTATGCTAAGCTATGCTAAAACTGGTACCGTCAGACCCGGAGATCGGCTGAATGGATCCGAAAACGGTAAAACTGTTTAACTCTGGGGGAGCTGGAGAATGAGCCTATTTCCAAAAAAAGTGGAGTATCCCTTTAAGTCTGAGAACATACGAGTGTGACTTTTGTCCCGATATACAAGCATTTAGTTTGGACAGAAAATGACTTGCTATGTTGGGATGCACTTTCTCCGCTAGTATGCACTATGATTATCTTTGTTGCTTCAGTGTTTACAATTCGAACTAGAGTAAATAATCTGGGAAAGTGTGTACAGGTACAAGCAGCGCATGTTAGCCTCTTCCAAGACTATTATTGCTAAGACTTTAGCTCATTTGGCTCTCAGACCTTCTGTGTTGTTGCTGTTGTTTTATTTATATTTATTTTTTTCTGTAAGAGACTTGAGCTCACAGTAGATTCTCTCTACGGTGCTTCATTATTGGATTCTTCTGTGCAGCTGAGGAGAGAACGTGGACATCATTAGATAGAATTGTGAGGAACATTTTCATGTAATTTAAATCAATACCTGGTAATTGGACTGACTGAATAAAGGTCTTGAAGAAAGAATGAAAGAAAGAATGAAAAGAACTATGACTATATGTACTTCAGCATTAGTATTGCTCTCGTTGAGAAGTGTTTATACTGTAAACGCCCTCAAAGAATAGTTCAGGACGAAACAAATAAAAGCTTCATCAGTTAATATTGAGAGCAGAGGTCAAATGTAGAAAGACATTATCAGATATAAACACTATTAGACAGTCATTTGCCTCTGTGAAATAAAACTTTGGACCTCAATTAATTTACTGGAAACGAGAGAGTTGTTCACACGCATGTCTAGAGATGCAGAAACCCGCGTCACACACGACGCTCTGCAATGGAAGCGAGCGCAACAGTCAATCACGTATAGGGGGATGTGTACATTAAAACGGCACAATGGAATGAAAAAACACATTCTGTGCATTTATTTGCCCCTTAGTAACAATAGGCTTCCATCGCGTTTTCTTTCCAAATTATAACTGGACTTTAATTAAAATGTTAGCAATTTATTTTAAAGGAACACTCCACTGTTTTTTGAAATAGGGCTTATTCACCGTCTTTCCTACATTTAGATAGGTGGGCAAATGCATTTTTGTCTCAGTGCATGCATAGTTTTAGTTTTGGCAGGGTCGCCGCTAGCTTAGCTTAGCATAATGAATGGAATCCTTTGTTGCCAGCTAGCATGTCCTGAGTATAAGTGATAAAAAAAAAAAAAATCGAATTACTTCTTGTGGCCTGCGTATTCACAACGAGTACAAATAGCGATGCAGATTAAGACTAGGCGGTTTCCTAGGCAGATATTGATTGGCACTATATTAGGGCGAAGCACAGGCGAAGCACTGCTACTGGGCGCATTTGCCCACCTATCTAAATGTAGGAAAGACGGTGAATAAGCCCTATTTAAAAAAAACAGTGGAGTGTTCCTTTAAGTGAAAATAACAATGGTCTTGTCATTGAGAGATGTTTTATAAAATGTTATATAGTTAAATCCATCTATCTTTCTGTCACTAAACCAGGAAACGCCACAGTTCTCTCACTCCCTCATTGCTAATTAACTAGAGTAAAATTATTTCACAATCAAGAGGATAACAAATAAATTATGCATGAATAAAAATGCCAAATCTTAGCCAATTTTTATCCCGAATAGCCTACACTGTAATTAAATGTAAAAAAGAAGAAGTTTTATTTGTATCCACAAGATCAAAATCGATACATTTCAATTTAATTTTTAGGAAACCCCTTGAGATGAACCATCTCTTGAGGGATCCCAGAACATTCAAGTACATTTAAGAAAACAAAACACCCATTAGATATGTTAGATCATGATACTGTCTGTACTAATAAGGGTTCGGATTATTACTTTGCACAAAACCGTCCAATAGAACAATGTATGTAAGCGTTGCATGAAACACATGTGATGATATGCGCGCGCCAGAGCATCTGAAGCAGACTGACACGCGCATGCGCGCGCGAGAGAGAGAGTGAGCTTCGCGCGCACAGGACGGGAGCCGTGTGTTCGTCTTTTCTGCAACACACATGGTGAAAAGGTGAGTTTCGTTCTTTTGTTGTAATTATATGTACGTGTGCATTATTGCATATTGTGAGGCAAATCGGTATTAATATGATATGAGATCTGCATCCATGCTGCTCGTGTATTGGCTGATTTATGGCGCGCAAACAGCACTCCACAAATATAATAAATAAACAGAAACGTGTATTTAATCGAATGTCAGCCAGTGTGTATAAATATAATCACGATTCAATAAATAAATTGAAAGCTATTATGAATAATGAAATGTTCATGAAAGATGATGCAGCTGATTTGACTAATTAAACAGACATTAGCCTATGTGGATGACATTCCTTTTCATTTGGCATTTATTAATCAATACTCCAAAAAAACTTAATAAACAGTTTCTAAATGCTGATTATAATATCCTAAAAGAACGGCTGTGTGGATGTAAACAGCATATGTGGATCTCAGGTGTTGTGTTGTAATTGTTCTCTCGGGATGCGTGTTTGCTGTGTGTCTCCTGTGTATTGTGGCATTCTTACTCCCGAGGGCTCGTTCAATTAATTAAGCGTTACAAGTGTTAAATGTGTTGCACAGATCATCTTCTCTCCTGTGTGAACGCATCTGGTGACCTGGGAGTTGTGTCCGCAGCTGATGGGCTCTGAACTGGTGGAGATGGGAAAGAGCGCTGAACACACCAGTGGAGCGCAGGATCCCGACGGCTCGATACACACTCCGTCCCGAACCCTGGACCCGTCACACACTCCGCCCCGAACCCTGGACCCGTCACACACTCCGTCCCAAACCCTGGACCCGTCACACACTCCGCCCCGAACCCTGGACCCGTCACACACTCCGCCCCGAACCCTGGACTCGTCACACACTCCGTCGAACGCCTGCTGCTTCTGCTGGTGCTGTTGCTGCAGCTGCTCCTGGTGAGGAAACACTCTTTAAAGTTCACCCAGAAATGAACATTAGCCCATGCTAGCTGTATATGACTTTCTTCTGTCAGACGAATACAATCAGAGTTATATTAAAAAATGTCCTGACTCTTCCAAGCTTTATAATGGGAGTGGATGGATGTATATTTGTATAAAAGTGCATCTATCCATCATAAAAGTTCATCTTATCAGAATAGACGCACTTTTATGGCCACTGTGTGCTAGAAAACTTCATTAAGGCTAATGTAGACTGAGCTGAGAAGTGCATCTCGTATTCATTAGGAGCCTCTCCGGAGACATTCAGGCATCACAGAAAACATGTTTTTATAGTGTGTGTGTGTGTGTGTGTGTGTAGTCTGACAGTACGCTCTGCTAAGGAGGAAAGAACTATGACGACGATCTCAGAAGAACAAGAGGAGGCTGATATCGAGCAGATGTGAGTTGTGTTATAAGTTAAAAAAGTTAAATATTGCAAAAGTAGTCGCTTTTAAGAACATCCCTCTTGGGAATTTTACAGGGGTCATGGCATACTTAAAATGTTCTTAGTAAATTTTCCTAGTAAAATATTAAACATATATTTGCAAAAACATTTTTTCCTAGTCGTTGGAATTTTGTCGTGGTGAAGAAGGTCAATCGATTTTACCGGTCAATCTACGTTCCTACTCTCACCTATGGTCATGAGCTTTGGGTCATGACCGAAAGAACAAGATCCCGGATACAGGCGGCCGAAATGAGCTTTCTCCGCAGGGTGGCTGGGCGATCCCTCAGAGATAGGGTGAGGAGCTCGGTCACTCGGGAGGAGCTCAGAGTAGAGCCGCTGCTCCTCCACATCGAGAGGGGTAAGCTGAGGTGGCTCGGGCATCGGCTTCGGACGCCTCCTGGACGCCTTCCCGGGAAGTTGTTCCGGGCGCGTCCCACTGGGAGGAGACCCCGGGGAAGACCTAGGACACGCTGGAGAGACTATGTCTCCCGGCTGGCCTGGGAACGCCTCGGTGTCCCCCCGGAAGAGCTGGAGGAAGTGTCTAGGGAGAGGGAAGTCTGGGCATCTCTGCTTAGACTGCTGCCCCCGCGACCCGGCCCCGGATAAGCGGAAGAAGATCGATGGTTGGAATTTTGATTCATCCCAGTTACTTAACCTTTATTTTACTAGGAAAGTCACATTGAGGTTACAAACCTCTTTTACAAGTGAGACCTAGACACGGGACATAGTTACGGGAGTCTCTTGAATGACAACACCGCAGATATACAAAGAATGAGATCGCTGCTCAACCTTCAAATACTGTTTAGCATTAGCTTTAGCAGTGCAGCGCTTTCAGAAACCCTCCTCCCTCCCCAGCTCCACCTGTATAGATCTGTACAGCATATTTTGGCAGGAGAAAGTCCCCATTGCTCGGCCTGGCAAAATGGCGTAATTGCAGTGTAGCAGATTTCTTCTAAATTTCTTTAAAAAAATGACCAAATTTGAAAAGTGAGACTTTGTTTAATATCAAAAGTAAGCTGGTCTGTGTCTGTCTGTCGGCGCGTTGTCAGCGTCTCTCTGCTCCGCAATGTATTTTTCACTGCGTGAGAACATGGTGTGGCATGAGAGCAGCGTAGCTTGTCGGACATGGCAACAGTAACTAAAGGGGGCGGACCTACAGCGTGTAATTGTTCAGACGTATATGGCGTCAGACAGTGTTTTATGGCGTTCTTCGTAGTGTGTTCAGCACTGTTACCAGGATGCAAAGTAGCAACAGTGATGAACAATCTGTAAATCTGTGGACCTTTAGAGAAACCTTTTCCAACATTTTACAGTGTTCAACAGTGTTTTAATAGGGCAACACCTCTAATCTCTAAGCAGAAACAAGTAAAGAAGAAGCAGAAACAAGTAAAGAAGAAGCAGAAACAAGCAAAGAAGAAGCAGAAACAAGTAAAGAAGCAGAAACAAGTAAAGAAGAAGCAGAAACAAGCAAAGAAGAAGCAGAAACAAGTAAAGAAGAAGCAGAAACAAGTAAAGAAGAAGCAGAAACAAGCAAAGAAGAAGCAGAAACAAGTAAAGAAGAAGCAGAAACAAGCAAAGAAGAAGCAGAAACAAGTAAAGAAGCAGAAACAAGTAAAGAAGAAGCAGAAACAAGTAAAGAAGCAGAAACAAGTAAAGAAGAAGCAGAAACAAGTAAAGAAGAAGCAGAAACAAGCAAAGAAGAAGCAGAAACAAGTAAAGAAGAAGCAGAAACAAGCAAAGAAGAAGCAGAAACAAGTAAAGAAGCAGAAACAAGTAAAGAAGAAGCAGAAACAAGTAAAGAAGAAGCAGAAACAAGTAAAGAAGCAGAAACAAGTAAAGAAGAAGCAGAAACAAGTAAAGAAGAAGCAGAAACAAGCAAAGAAGAAGCAGAAACAAGTAAAGAAGAAGCAGAAACAAGCAAAGAAGAAGCAGAAACAAGTAAAGAAGAAGCAGAAACAAGCAAAGAAGAAGCAGAAACATTGAAGCATTGCTGACGCACATGTAAAATAACACGATCATCAAACATGCAACAGCGTGTAAATCAACGTTACTGAATGAAATGTCGAATCCAGGTGTTGATGCACTCGATCGACTCCATCTGTGTTTGATCATCGCGCTCTGAATCTCATCCGGATGAAGTCTTTGACAAAACGCAATTTCCTCAGCTTTTTTCATGCATGAAGCTAGAATAAAATGTTTGTTCTATTGTTTAAAAAAGCAGAGGATCTGTTCTTAATTTTTTATATAGCATGTTCAGATATTCATACAACAAAATATTCTGGGGGCCATGAAAGTTGTGAAAAAATTATCAAAAATGCTGGCACTGGCTGGCAATTTATTAAAGAACACAGATGGGTAAAGAGTTAAAGATCTGTTCCTGATATCCCGTCTCCTCTAGGCCTCAGCTCACTCTGGAGGAGGTTCAGTCGTGGGGAGAGTCATTCGAGCGCTTAATGAAAAGTGCTCAAGGTCGTTCGCACTTCCAACAGTTTCTCAAGTCTGAGTTTAGTGAAGAAAACCTGAAATTCTGGATCATCTGTGAGGATCTAAAGAAAGAGACCAACAAAACCACGGTTGAACAGACTGTGAAACAAATATACGAGGACTACGTCTCTGTAATGTCACCTAAAGAGGTATATATGCTCGTTTCCACATGATAACTCTATGCTCTGTGCTTTTGCTTATACTTCTGTTGTTAAACATTAATATCTATTGCTGCGTTTCCACCGAAATTACCCCAAACAATTTGCCCCAGGAACTTTTTCTCCAGACCTGTTGCTGTCTGCGTTTCCACTGTGGTGTAAAGTACCGTGAAGATTAGGCTATTAGTCTGGTGACGTAGGACTGCACGCTACTTCCCAGTCCCCGCTGGATTTCATCCTCTGAATTTAAGCTTAATAAAGCCTGAACCTCATCATCGGTTGTATTTTTTAAACTCCATTGTTGATTCGAATAGCAAACAACTCAAGGGGCTTTGGCACCGGAGGAACCTTTTCATAGTTCCTAGAACTATTGGCGGAAGTTGCCGGGTTTTGGCGTGTTCGAACCGCAGGAACTAGGAACGATTTTAGTTCTAGGAACTCCTTTTGGAGGAACTAATTTACTCCTACTTCAGAGTCGGTCTACACCAGCACTATAGGAACTATCCGTGAAGGTAGTGTTCGCTGATTGGCCGAACGCACGCCAAACACCACCACCCACCATTTTTAAAAAAGCTGTGTAAACAACACAGATTATAGCCTATATATTAACTCCAGAAACTAACTCTACGAACACGTAAAAAAGGGTTAGATGGACCTCTTAATCTTTACGCTGAGGAGAAAATCCAACGTAACTTTGAGCGGACAGAGAGAAACATGATTATGTGTTTCTGCTCAGCAACACTGGACATCAACCACACCGCATACGCTAATAACTTTCCATATACTGTCTTTCTATGTATAACAGTTCTATCTAATAACGTATTCGACAGGACTGTTAGACAGATCGTAAACTAATGAACACGGAGAATGCGAGCACTGTGTGTTCAGGCTCTGGCGTTCTCAACGCCATCAAAATAAAAGTCACAACAACAAGCGTGGCTTACGTCACTTCAGAGTTCCTACTGGCAATGCGAACGCAACCAGGAAAACGTTCCTTAGGGAACCATTAGTTGTCAGGAAACCATCCTAGAACTACCCGGTGCGAAAGCACCTTCTTACTGCACGCATCACAAAATATTTTTTTTAAATGGTGGTTGAAATGAAAAGTCAAACTGCGTGGAGTCAGCCAATCAAAATGCGGCATTGACTCAACCAATCAGCATGTTCAGAGCCCAAGTCCCACCCCTGAAAGTTCCTGAACTTTGAAAAAGTAGTACCCCGCAAGCAGGGACTTTCTTACCTGGAACTTCACTTAGACCCTGGTTCCTGTGGTCAAAACACACCAAAAGTCCCTAGATCCCGGGGAGAGTTCCTGCAGTCGAAACATACTAAAAGTCCCTAGTTCCCTGGGAGAGTTCCTGCGGTCGAAACACACCAAAAGTCCCTAGTTCCCGGGGAGAGTTCCTGCAGTCGAAACACACCAATAGTCCCTATTTCCCTGGGAGAGTTCCTGCAGTCGAAACACACTAAAAGTCCCTAGTTCCCTGGGAGAGTTCCTGCGGTCGAAACACACCTAAAGTCCCTAGTTCCCGGGGGGAGTTCCTGCAGTCGAAACACACCTAAAGTCCCTAGTTCCCGGGGAGAGTTCCTGCAGTCGAAACACTCTAGTAGTCCCTAGTTCCCGGGGAGAGTTCCTGCAGTCGAAACACTCTAGTAGTCCCTAGTTCCTGGGGAGAGTTCCTGCAGTCGAAACACACCTAAAGTCCCTAGTTCCCGGGGGGAGTTCCTGCAGTCGAAACACACCTAAAGTCCCTAGTTCCCGGGGAGAGTTCCTGCAGTCGAAACACTCTAGTAGTCCCTAGTTCCCGGGGAGAGTTCCTGCAGTCGAAACACTCTAGTAGTCCCTAGTTCCTGGGGAGAGTTCCTGCAGTCGAAACACACCAAAAGTCCCTAGTTCCCGGGGGGAGTTCCTGCAGTCGAAACACACCTAAAGTCCCTAGTTCCCGGGGAGAGTTCCTGCAGTCGAAACACTCTAGTAGTCCCTAGTTCCCAGGGAGAGTTCCTGCAGTCGAAACACTCTAGTAGTCCCTAGTTCCTGGGGAGAGTTCCTGCAGTCGAAACACACCAAAAGTCCCTAGTTCCCGGGGGGAGTTCCTGCAGTCGAAACACTCTAAAAGTCCCTAGTTCCCGGGGAGAGTTCCTGCAGTCGAAACACTCTAATAGTCCCTAGTTCCTGGGGAGAGTTCCTGCAGTCGAAACACACCTAAAGTCCCTAGTTCCCGGGGAGAGTTCCTGCAGTCGAAACACTCTAATAGTCCCTAGTTCCCGGGGAGAGTTCCTGCAGTCGAAACACACTAATAGTCCCTAGTTCCCGGGGAGAGTTCCTGCAGTCGAAACACACTAATAGTCCCTAGTTCCCGGGGAGAGTTCCTGCAGTCGAAACACTCTAATAGTCCCTAGTTCCCGGGGAGAGTTCCTGCAGTCGAAACACTCTAATAGTCCCTAGTTCCTGGGGAGAGTTCCTGCAGTCGAAACACACCTAAAGTCCCTAGTTCCCGGGGAGAGTTCCTGCAGTCGAAACACTCTAATAGTCCCTAGTTCCCGGGGAGAGTTCCTGCAGTCGAAACACTCTAATAGTCCCTAGTTCCCGGGGAGAGTTCCTGCAGTCGAAACACACTAATAGTCCCTAGTTCCCGGGGAGAGTTCCTGCGGTCGAAACACACTAATAGTCCCTAGTTCCTGGGGAGAGTTCCTGCAGTCGAAACACACCAAAAGTCCCTAGTTCCCGGGGAGAGTTCCTGCAGTCGAAACACACTAATAGTCCCTAGTTCCCAGGGAGAGTTCCTGCGGTCGAAACACACTAAAAGTCCCTAGTTCCTGGGGAGAGTTCCTGCAGTCGAAACACACCAAAAGTCCCTAGTTCCCGGGGAGAGTTCCTGCAGTCGAAACACACTAATAGTCCCTAGTTCCCGGGGAGAGTTCCTGCGGTCGAAACACACTAATAGTCCCTAGTTCCCGGGGAGAGTTCCTGCAGTCGAAACACACCAAAAGTCCCTAGTTCCCGGGGAGAGTTCCTGCAGTCGAAACACACCAAAAGTCCCTAGTTCCCGGGGAGAGTTCCTGCAGTCGAAACACACTAATAGTCCCTAGTTCCCGGGGAGAGTTCCTGCGGTCGAAACACACTAATAGTCCCTAGTTCCCGGGGAGAGTTCCTGCGGTCGAAACACACTAATAGTCCCTAGTTCCCGGGGAGAGTTCCTGCAGTCGAAACACACTAATAGTCCCTAGTTCCCGGGGAGAGTTCCTGCAGTCGAAACACACCAAAAGTCCCTAGTTCCCGGGGAGAGTTCCTGCAGTCGAAACACACTAATAGTCCCTAGTTCCCAGGGAGAGTTCCTGCGGTCGAAACACACTAAAAGTCCCTAGTTCCCGGGGAGAGTTCCTGCGGTCGAAACACACTAATAGTCCCTAGTTCCCGGGGAGAGTTCCTGCGGTCGAAACACACTAAAAGTCCCTAGTTCCCGGGGAGAGTTCCTGCGGTCGAAACACACCAAAAGTCCCTAGTTCCCGGGGGGAGTTCCTGCAGTCGAAACACACCAAAAGTCCCTAGTTCCCGGGGAGAGTTCCTGCAGTCGAAACACACTAAAAGTCCCTAGTTCCCGGGGAGAGTTCCTGCAGTCGAAACACACCAAAAGTCCCTAGTTCCCGGGGAGAGTTCCTGCAGTCGAAACACACTAAAAGTCCCTAGTTCCCGGGGAGAGTTCCTGCGGTCGAAACACACCAAAAGTCCCTAGTTCCCAGGGAGAGTTCCTGCGGTCGAAACACACTAAAAGTCCCTAGTTCCCGGGGAGAGTTCCTGCAGTCGAAACACACCAATAGTCCCTAGTTCCCGGGGAGAGTTCCTGCAGTCGAAACACACCAAAAGTCCCTAGTTCCCGGGGAGAGTTCCTGCAGTCGAAACACACTAAAAGTCCCTAGTTCCCGGGGAGAGTTCCTGCAGTCGAAACACACCAAAAGTCCCTAGTTCCCGGGGAGAGTTCCTGCAGTCGAAACACACTAAAAGTCCCTAGTTCCCGGGGAGAGTTCCTGCGGTCGAAACACACCAAAAGTCCCTAGTTCCCAGGAAGAGTTCCTGCGGTCGAAACACACTAAAAGTCCCTAGTTCCCGGGGAGAGTTCCTGCAGTCGAAACACACCAATAGTCCCTAGTTCCCGGGGAGAGTTCCTGCAGTCGAAACACACCAATAGTCCCTAGTTCCCGGGGAGAGTTCCTGCAGTCGAAACACACCAATAGTCCCTAGTTCCCGGGGAGAGTTCCTGCAGTCGAAACACACCAAAAGTCCCTAGTTCCCGGGGAGAGTTCCTGCGGTCGAAACACACTAAAAGTCCCTAGTTCCCGGGGAGAGTTCCTGCAGTCAAAACACACTAATAGTCCCTAGTTACCGGGGAGAGTTCCTGTGGTCGAAACACACCAATAGTCCCTAGTTCCCGGGGAGAGTTCCTGCGGTCGAAACACACCAATAGTCCCTAGTTCCCGGGGAGAGTTCCTGCAGTCGAAACACACCAATAGTCCCTAGTTCCCGGGGAGAGTTCCTGCAGTGGAAACACGGCTCATGTTTACCTGTGTTTGTGTATCCAGGTGAGTCTGGACTCGCGTGTGCGTGAAGTGATCCACAGCAACATGCAGGAACCCTCGTCGTGCACGTTTGACGAGGCACAGCAGCAGATCTACATGCTTATGCAGAGAGACTCCTTCCCACGGTTCATGAACTCCAGCATGTACGCAGACCTCCTACAGAGCCTTCAGACACCCAACGAGTCCTAACACACACGCACATGAACACACACACTTCAGACACGCTTCCCTGTAGACCTCACAGATCCCTGTTTGCACGTACCTTTCATCCCAGGTGATCAGGTCAGACAAGACAGATCCGGGGTCTCATTTATAACCGTTGCGTCGCACAGAACAGGCCCTGAACCGTACGCCACTTCCCACGCAATAATTTAATGATTTAAACTATCTAATATACACATTTAGATTACATATGGCATTCTCATTAATGGAGTTAAGCACTTAAATTACATGAAATCATTACCGAGACGTTATAACATTTTTTAAATTCTAATAAATAGAAATATTTGTAGTGGATGCAATGCTTTTGAACACATGTCCTGTGGCATGCTGTGTTTTAATGTTTGCTCAGCGCATGCTAACAGCAGAAATATTTTCATGCAAATAATGATCAATAATGCACAATAAGGCCTTTCTGTTTCCATTAAAAATATAAAGCAAATTAAAAATACTATTTGGCCCGTGGAAAAGATTGAGAAAAACTTTCTCAGAAATGTATTTTATACTATTTTATTTATTTATTCAAAAACAAGGCAAGGATAGGCTAATAAATGCTTTTAAGCGATGTAATGTGACGCACATCCGTATCTCATATTCTCCTAATGTCTTGTACCGTTAAACATGGTATCACGTGGATGAATAAGCATATGCAAATGATATGCAGATGAGGATATGCATAGTAAAACTAGGCGTTGTAAGCTCATATATGGTTATGTCCAGGTGGAGACGCATGTGAACACAATCTTCCGCTGACGGGATTATAAAGGGAATTCTGCGCAGGTTTTGGCGTACGCACGCTTTTATAAGTCTGAATATTTTCCGGCGTACGCCATTTTTGGCTTTCGGGCGCACGTACACTTTTAGTAAGGATCCTACACACAGTTTTATAAATGAGACCCCAGGTATTTACACGATTCTCAAATGCATCTACTTGTATTGCATTTTCTTGACCGAAGGGTCTCAGATTTCTCGCTACACGTCATAGTACCCGCAAAACACACGCCTAATATTCATGTAGGTCCCCAGAAACCGAAGCATGAACTCCAGAAGACCTCTGAACGTGTGGATCAGGAACGGTTTGAGAAGCATAACTGTGTTCAAGGTGTTGCCTTGGCCTCCAAATTCCCCAGATCTGAATCCAATTGAGCATCTATATTCTATAGATTTTTTTTGTTGCAAAAATCCGATCAGATTCCTTTTGAACAACTGGGCCCAGGTGTAGATGAAGCCTTAGACACACATGTCATTCAGTCGATTTAAAAAGTTGTTGCATTGTTCATAGTTCAATGTAAGATATATTCTCACATTTCTGTGTTCGGATATACACTTATAATGGCAGAGCCGTGATTGTGCCTTGCCTCATGCTAGGATAGGCTTAAACCTGTGACATGCTAAACTGGTGCTTTAATTAGCTTCAGTCGAGAGGATTTAGCATTCATATGTGAAATAAGATAATATAATCTTGCACATACTCACACCACAGCAGGACTGACATCAACGGAGATCAACGCAACATTTCATCTGTTTATGACTTGATGCAATTAATGCATTTTATAAACTTATGTATACTGTATAAACTGTACAAAAAGAGAAAAGTAACAATAAAGTACAAAAAAAAAAACGTTTTAATGTCCCATGTGCAATCCTTGAGTTAAAAACAGACAAAACTAATCCTGCATCTAAACATCTAATCTAGAATTAATCCTACATCTAAACATCTAATCTAGAATTAATCCTGCATCTAAACATCTAATCTAGAATTAATCCTACATCTAAACATCTAATCCAGAATTAATCCTGCATCTAAACATCTAATCTAGAATTAATCCTGCATCTAAACATCTAATCTAGAATTAATCCTGCATCTAAACATCTAATCTAGAATTAATCCTACATCTAAACATCTAATCCAGAATTAATCCTACATCTAAACATCTAATCTTGAATTAATCCTACATCTAATCTTGAATTAATCCTACATCTAAACATCGAATCCAGAATTAATCCTACATCTAATCCAAAACTAATCCTACATCTAATCTAGAATTAATCCTACATCTAAACATCTAATCTAGAATTAATCCTACATCTAAACATCTAATCCAGAATTAATCCTACATCTAATCCAAAACTAATCCTACATCTAAACATCTAATCTTGAATTAATCCTACATCTAAACATCTAATCCAGAATTAATCCTACATCTAATCCAGAATTAATCCTACATCTAATCCAAAACTAATCCTACATCTAATCTAGAATTAATCCTACATCTAAACATCTAATCTTGAATTCATACTACATCTAATCCAAAACTAATCCTACATCTAAACATCTAATCTTGAATTAATCCTACATCTAATCCAAAACTAATCCTACATCTAATCTAGAATTAATCCTACATCTAAACATCTAATCTTGAATTCATCCTACATCTAATCCAAAACTAATCCTACATCTAATCTAGAATTAATCCTACATCTAAACATCTAATCCAGAATTAATCCTACATCTAAATGTAACCTAATTTAACACTATGGACTGGAAGTGTTAGGATTTAATTTATCTGTTCATAACAAACAAAATTAAACACAGTCAAAATTATATATACAGTGAGCTCGCTTGGTAAATATGAGCAAAACTGACAAAAAATAGTTTGTGCCATTTCTCCTCTAATCGCCCATTTAAAATATTTACAAAAATCGAACTTTTAATTGAAGTTAACGTACTCAAAATATAAATGTGGAATAAATATGGTTTCCTCCAAAAACATGTGCCAAAATAATTTGCACCCCTTCAAATTCTAGAATAAAAGTCTATTATGTTCCCATTCATATGGTATGTGTTTACGTTCACCGTAGTGAACAGGAAGTGATGTCATGACTTCCAATATTTGTGGAGCCCTCATATATATATATATGTATGTATGTGTGTATATACCGTATTACTGATTTTTCATGCAATCACATAGTAAATAGTATATTTCATCACACTTGTCTGTACATATAGGCACATTTTAACTATATATATTTCAAAGACAATACTATTATGAAATTATATATGAGATAAGTAGTTAAGAGAATCTCTTTCCTGCAGATGTTCTCCAATCCGGATCAAACTAGTCACTGTCTGAACTCCTGACTGAAGTGTGGGGCAAAAGCACTCAAGTCTTATGTTAATTAATAGCATTTAAAATAAATCAAACTTTCATACATTTTTTTATAATGGTAAATAACATACATTTACAAAACATCACATTCAGTTTGCACTTAATCATAATTTTTTTTAGTCAGTTGATGTTGAGTTCGGAAGTGTTCGGTTGATGTTATATCGAGTCAAACGGCTGATTGGAGAATTACTGGTTTACTGGTTGACTGGGGGAAGCTGCTCCGCAATAAACCGTTCGATGTCCTCCATTTCCTGTTGTGAGAAGAGAAGATAATCAGTGGAAAACACGTCATGTTAAAATGGAATTTCACTTATCAACTGCAAATCTAGTAGTTTTTCATATTTTCATAAATAAATGTTTGATATACAGTTATAACGCTACACTTCCTGTTGTATATGAGATTGTGTAGTTCAGGAAGAGCTGCTCGATTCTGGAGGAATTGAGGAGGTTTCAAACAAACTTAACAAAATTACATGTAATATTCGAGAGGTTCTGACAAAATGTCTATTAAAAATATTTAATTAATTTGAAATATTAATAACAAATCGGGTTGAGTGAATGATTCCATGACTCACTCATAAATACGCCATTGTTTCATTACTGGATGAATCAGCGTTTTTTTTAATGAATCTTTTAAAATAATTATAGCACAAACTTTAACACTTGTCGCCCCCTACTGGTGTAACAAAGTAATGATACAATCGTTATTTGAAGCGTCAAATTACAGTACTTTTAAAAGGTGATTTGCTCTATTTTGATCACTACTGTAAACATCAGTCTTTATATCCGGACTATCCACTTTTATCCCAGTTCCTCTGTCATCATGTGAATATTTGTAAGACAGAATATACAAACACTGTGTGGTTAAAAGGCCGTTTGTGAAGCTTATCTACCGTATTTTCCGGACTATAAGTCGCACTTTTTTCAGAGTTTTGCTGGTCCAGCGACTTATAGTCAGGTGCGACTTATATATTAAAATTAATTCATACTGACTGAGATGAACCAAGAGAAAACATTATTGTCTACTAGGGCTGGGACAGTATGGATTTTTTCTTACCGTGGTTGAAAAGCAAGAAATTCCCCCGGTATAGAAATAAACCGCTTTAAATAGCAGTTGAAATAGTCAAATCATCAGGCAGTAATTAAATTATATTGCATATTTAGGTTTACATAATATAATGTGATCATGTGTGTGTGTGTGTGTGTGTGTATCGAGATCATGTGTGTGTGTGTATCGAGATCATGTGTGTGTGTGTATCGAGATCATGTGTGTGTGTGTGTGTATCGAGATCATGTGTGTGTGGGTGCGTGTGTGTGTATTGAGATCATGTGTGTGTGTGTGTATTGAGATCATGTGTGTGTGTGTGTATTGAGATCATGTGTGTGTGTGTGTATCGAGATCATGTGTGTGTGTGTATCGAGATCATGTGTGTGTGTGTGTATCGAGATCATGTGTGTGTGTGTGTATCGAGATCATGTGTGTGTGTGTATCGAGATCATGTGTGTGTGTGTGTGTATCGAGATCATGTGTGTGTGGGTGCGTGTGTGTGTATTGAGATCATGTGTGTGTGTGTGTATTGAGATCATGTGTGTGTGTGTGTATTGAGATCATGTGTGTGTGTGTGTATCGAGATCATGTGTGTGTGTGTATCGAGATCATGATCTCTTCACGGAGGAATCGTGCAGCTCTAGCTCCAGGCTTCTTCTTCTGACCTCGGCACAGGCGCTGTGAGGCACCCCAGGGTAGGTTCTGAAGGTGATGTTGTCGGGGTTGAGCATCGTCTTGAGTGTCTGCACAGTGAGACTGCCTAAGATCGGGGGAACGACAGGATCTGCCTCCCCGTGACACTGCAGCACCGAGATCTCCTTATTACTGACGACCACAGACTGTAAAGCAGGAGGACACACATAACACGGCATTACAGGATGCAGGTGTGTGAGGAACACACTCCAGATGTTCTCCATGTAGTGTCTTCAACGGTCCAGCGGGTCGAAGGTCCAGATGTGAGTTTCAGCTTCAGTCTCTCACGATCCAGCCGAGGAATAAGAGTCTCATCTAGACAAACCAGCCGCCATTTTATATAGAAATACACATTTATATACTTTATAACCAGTAATGCTGGTCTAGCACTCGCTGTGATGCGCCACACATTACATCATCAGGGTGAAAGGTCACGCGTGTTCAGAAGTGTAGAGTAGAGCGAAAAAATCGTCCGACATCGTTGATTTACCTTATATTTATTTTTTGTTAAATGGCGTTTGACTCCGTCTTCACACGTTCTCTTTGTAAACACTGGATCGGTTCTTCCGCCGACGTCACGCTTGACCTTTCACCCTGATGATGTAAAGTGTGTCGCATCACAGCGAGTGCAAGACCAGCATTACTGGTTATAAACTACATAAATGTGTATTTCTATATAAAATGGCGGCTGGTTTGTCTAGATGAGCCTCTAATTCCTCGGCTGGATCGAGAGAGACTTTGAAGCGCTTTATGTTTCTGTTCATCTCTGTAAAGCAGTTCTGAATCATTCTGTATAAAGCGCTATATGAATAAAGCAGACTTAACATCGCGGCGTTAGATTTAAAGAAAAGTTTCAGAGATGATACACGTTATAACTGATTATGAAGACATTTTATAATAATGCACTGATAAACTGCAGGAATGCTGTGACCGACCTGTGAGAGTGAGTTCCTGAGGGGCAGCCAGCAGCTAAGAGCTACGACACCCGCTAGCTTCTGCCGCGCCGTCAGCGCGCTGTAGAGAGAGAGCGCTCCACCCTACACACACACACACACACACACACACAGTGTGAAGAAGCTTTAAAAGATTAAAGTTTAACCATTTTGAAGGCAATAAAGTCCATCAAAAATAGGTTGCTATGGTGTTTTAGCAAGTTGCTAGCATTTTTTTTAGAATTAACACATCGTTAACATGATTTAGCATGTTGCTAACACAAATCAGCTCATTGCTTTCACGTTTTAGCGTGCTGCTAGTATTCTTTAGCACATTGCTAGCATGTTTTAAATATAATTTGCCACATTAACATGTTTATAGCAGAAATTAAGATATTGCTATGATTTATTATATATTTAGCATGTTTCTAATATAATTTAGTATGGTGATAACATGTTGCTAACATGATTTAACACATTGCTTGTATGTTTTAGCATTAGCTAACGTGTTATAGCACATTGCTAACATGATTTAGCACGTTAACATGTTTCTAGCATGAATGAGCACACTGCTAGAACAATTTATTATGTTGCTAGCAGGATTTAGCACATTGCCATCATGTTCCTAGCATGAGGGTTATAGCTTGAAAGTCTCAGAAGAAACAGAATGTGTTTAATTCTCCACTGTTATCAGACAGGTTTCTTCTGTCATTTCATCTGGACCAATCAGACACTGGTGGGCGGAGTCAATGTAAACCGAGAGAGATAGGCGTTACCTGAGAAAAGCCTCCCAACACAATCCTGTGCGACGGAATCCCGTTCTTCACTTCCTCGTCGATCAGTTCTCTGACTGCGGACACATTCAAGTCGCTCACATCACATGTCATGGCGGATCCAGCGCTCAGTTGCTCCTCCGCTAGTGTACACACTTACTGCTTTCAGCGGCTCGTCTAATCCCAGACTCATCTTCCTCTGCGTCGGGGCGGAGACTAACTATGTCAAACCTAGAAGCACATCAGGGAAGTGTGAGGTAAGTAGAGGAGGAGTGTGTGTAGTTGTAGAGTTGTGTGTGTGTGTGTGTGTGTGTGTGTAGAGTTGTGTGCACGCGTGTGTGTGTGTGTGTGTAGTTGTAGAGATGTGTGTGTCTGTGTGTAGTTGTAGAGGTGTGTGTGTGTGTGTGTGTGTGTAGTTGTAGAGATGTGTGTTTGTGTGTGTGGTTGTAGAGATGTGTGTGTGTGTGTGTGTGGTTGTAGAGATGTGTGTGTGTGTGTGTAGAGATGTGTGTGTGTGTGTGTGTAGTTGTAGAGATGTGTGTTTGTGTGTGTGTGTGTGGTTGTAGAGATGTGTGTGTGTGTGTGTGTGTGTGTGTAGTTGTAGAGATGTGTGTTTGTGTGTGTGGTTGTAGAGATGTGTGTGTGTGGTTGTAGAGATGTGTGTGTCTGTGTGTAGTTGTAGAGGTGTGTGTGTGTGTGTGTGTGTGTAGTTGTAGAGATGTGTGTTTGTGTGTGTGGTTGTAGAGATGTGTGTGTGTGTGTGTGTGGTTGTAGAGATGTGTGTGTGTGTGTGTAGAGATGTGTGTGTGTGTGTGTGTAGTTGTAGAGATGTGTGTTTGTGTGTGTGTGTGTGGTTGTAGAGATGTGTGTGTGTGTGTGTGTGTGTGTGTGTGTGTGTAGTTGTAGAGATGTGTGTTTGTGTGTGTGGTTGTAGAGATGTGTGTGTGTGGTTGTAGAGATGTCTGTGTGTGGTTGTAGAGATGTGTGTGTGTGGTTGTGGAGATGTGTGTGTGTGTGTGTGTGTGGTTTTAGAAATGTGTGTGTGGTTGTAGAGATGTGTGTGTGGTTGTAGAGATGTGTGTGTGTGTGTGTGTGTGGTTGTAGAGATGTGTGTGTGTGGTTGTAGAGATGTGTGTGTGTGGTTGTAGAGATGTGTGTGTGGTTGTAGAGATGTGTGTGTGTGTGTGTGTGGTTGTGGTTGTAGAGATGTGTGTGTGTGTGGTTGTGGTTGTAGAGATGTGTGTGTGTGTAGTTGTAGAGATGTGTGTTTGTGTGTGTGGTTGTAGAGATGTGTGTGTGTGTGTGTGTGGTTGTAGAGATGTGTGTGTGGTTGTAGAGATGTGTGTGTGTGTGTGTGGTTGTAGAGATGTGTGTGTGTGTGTGTGTGTGTGTGTGGTTGTAGAGTTGTAGAGATGTGTGTGTGTGTGGTTGTAGAGATGTGTGTGTGTGTGTGTGTGTGTGTTTGTGTGTGTGTGTAGAGATGTGTGTGTGTGTGTGTGTGTGTGTGTGTGTGTGTGTGTGTGTGTGGTTGTAGAGATTGTGCAATAACAAAACATTCTCATCATGTGAATAATAGAGACGGGTGAACTGTGTGTGTGTGTGTGTGTGTGTGTGTGTGTGTGTGTGTGTGTGTGTGTGTATGTGTGTGTGTGTAGTTGTAGAGTTGTGTGTCTCACCAGGAGGGCATCGCCATGTTCATGTTGAGGGACACCGGCATGACTGGACTTTCATGGTCAGTTACAGGAAAACAACAACATGAGAAAGAAAGAAAGAAAGAAAGAAAGAAAGAAAGAAAGAAAGAAAGAAAGAAAGGATTATAAATACAGCGTAAAAATAATGTAGTACCATAAAATACAAAATATCAAATAAAAAACATTATCAAACTAAAATATAGTACATTCCTTTCATTGAAAAATCGTTCTTCCTCATCATCATTTGTATAATATTCATTAACAGTTTTTCCTATATACTGCAACTTGTTAATAACATGTAACGTTAATAATTCTGATTTCACAGGGTCAGGGGTCAAGCATTTTTCAGCAACGGCATAATAATAATAACACAGGCACATTTCAGGTCACGTGGTACAGCATAATAGAATTACCCATATGACAATGTGCTAAATAAATAGAAATGTATATGTTTATTACATACGCATGAGGACAGATGTACTTGACATGAGGAGCCCTGATGGCCGCCAGAGCTTGAGCCCAGCCGTGTCTGAGGAGAGCACAATCTGGTCAAAAACTTCATCGAGACCTCATTCAATCATGACACAATATCGTGATACGGTTTACCCTGTGTCTCCCAGGCCGTGCAGGAATATCACCTGCAGGGCAAACACACAACAAGCTAAAGATATATACCATTTAAACCACAAAACCTGAGGGCAATATAGCGCTGGTGACGTCACTTACAGCAGCCGTTGCTTTACAAGCGGCGGGAACGATCGCAGACATGTTATTAGCGCGCGTAAAAGTCCTTCAGCTTTTGTATTCATGAACAGAAAGCTTCAATGTCATCAGCTCACAGCGACGGTTATGACCCTGCCTCGCACTCACTCACTGACGGGCGCTTTCGAAACACGCTTCATAAAGCTTCGAATCTTTTGTGAATCGTTTGTTCTGAACCAGGGATTCGGAGCGCGGATCAAACTGCCAAAGTCACGTGATCTCAGTAAACGAGTCTTCGAGGGCGATGGTCTCCGTGAACCCGTGAACCACTGTCTGGATATGATTTTACCTGATCTCTCTCTGATCAGTTTTTACATTTGTAGACATTTATTGACAAATTATATAATAAAAAGGAAGAGTTGTAGTTAAAGTCTGGTTTGATTTGCCAAACTCACCATTAAAACAAACGAAACAATATAATAAAAGAACTCATATTATAGACATACTTTATATATAACTGTTAATTGCATTGAATAGATGACCGCTTCAATGAAACATTGCGGTTGGTTTATAAAAGCTGTTTTTCTGCATGTTTTGACTGAGTTTTCGCTGCATTTACACTGTTCTGACCAGCAGGGGTCGCCAGCGTACCAGCGAAACAGTGAATCATTTAGCGAATCGATTCAAAGCTTCAAAACGCTTCGTTTCTCCCACCAGAACCCGCAGCCCTAGTGTAAATGCTGCCCATTTTATTGGTATTGGAAATCATAATTTTATAATATTCTTGTTATGATTCGGTTGTTATAGTTATTTAGAACTGTCCGTGAACGATTGCAGCAATATTTAAAAAAATATATTGTAAGTTCTATTTTTTAACATTATTTACACACCTCAACCATAATTATGGCATAATGATTTACTGAGGATGCGTCACAATTAATGGTTAATAATTATTTTCACAGTTCTATATCTGTGTTCACTACTGATTTGTACCGTAATTTAACCGATGTTTCAGTGAATCCAAATATGTCATGTGATGTGACTTTTATTATTGTTCTTTCCCAGCATGTGCTTCCGGTTTATCGCACCACGTGAGCCTCCCCATGTCGCCTGCCCTTGACTAGCCTTTCTCCAGCTCTATGATGTCTGTGAGCAAGACCACAGCGGGGAAAACCATCGACATCGTGAAGAATCTGCCTCGCATTACCCTCGCGAACCTGCGACCGAACCCCGGCGCGAAGAAAGATGTGAGTTAGCGCTGTGGAGCTGACTAGCGTGCTAGCATCATCAGATGCTCAACTGTAGTTGCGACACGTTCTTATAATATTCTAAAATGACATTACAAGTTTTATAAAGAAAGTATTCGTTGTAGGTAGGACATTTATGAAAGATTAATTATCCTTACATTTTGTAAGAAAGTCTTACATTCATAAAGTTGTGACATAAAAAAATAATATCTTCCTCAGTATTTTTGCTCAATAGAAATATCCAAACCTCTTTTAATCAAGATACAGTTCTTGAGATGCTAAAATGGAGAACAAAACGAGCAAAAACATATATGTGAGTTATGGAAACTTCCCTTTGAAGTTTTTTTCTGAGCCCGTTTGCAGATATTTCTTCTCATTTTAACCACAGTCACTTTATTTTGATCAGACTTCATAATTTGTCGTTTTGCATGTCCAGTAAATTATCGATCTCTTTCTAATAAAGTCCCCCTGTGGTGTAAATCCAGCGTTTAATATTGTTTATGTGTCTATATGGTGTTTTTAATATGCTTTATGCATAAGTTCATAAGTGGACAGCATTGCTGAGTATCTTCTGCTTAAAACTGCAGTGAACCAAAGACAGTCTCAAAAACACGGTTTGAAATCGCTGGTGTTTCTGACGTCACACACTACCTTGTAACCAATCAGATCAACGTGTGATCGTCCACCAGTGGATCTCTGAGTGAGTGAGTGGAGGCGGGGCTCATCTGCATATTCATAGAGTCGCTCATACTAAATTGGGCAAGGGTGTCGAGTTACATTCAAGACATTTTAAGGAAAAACATTTAAATATGTAATTTTGGTGATCAAAGTTTTAAGGGATACGATTATAGACTACCTTTTAAATGTTAAATCTTTAAGAATCGTGCAGCTCTGCTAGAGAACATCGCGCTCCCTTCGATGTCCTCCTCATGTTCTGTGCGTCTGACCTGTGGATGTTGTGTCCGCACAGGAGCGGCGCAGGGGCCGAGGGCTTCACGGCGGGAACCGCAGCGGCCGCGGGCACAAAGGGGAGCGGCAGCGCGGCAATCGCCCGCGGCTGGGCTTTGAGGGCGGACAGACCCCGTTCTACCTCATCATCCCCAAATACGGATACAACGCCGATCACAGGTATAGCGGTTAGCGGCGCAACGGATCGCAGTTTATCCGTGCCGATCAGCTCCCCGCGGGTCGGCGCGCATGTGATTAACTGCTCAATTTAACCATTATAGAGTATAGAGAACTGTGTTCCGTGTTATTTCTATAAATACATTTATTTATTTTGTGCTGATCTGAAAAAATATCCGAACCGTGAATTTTGTGATCCGTTCCACCACTAATAACTGTGTGTGTGTGTTCCAGCCGCCGGCCCCAGTATCCCCCTCTAACCCTGCGGAGGCTCCAGTACCTCATTGATCTGGGTCGCATCGACCCAACACTGCCCATCGATCTGACCCAACTGGTCCACGGCCGCGGAGTCACCATCCAGCCTCTGAAGAGAGACCACGGCGTTCAGCTCACTGACGAGGTGTGTGTGTGAGAGTTTTAAAACCACTTTTGAACTGCTTTAAACTGCTTTTGAACCACTTTAAAACGCTTTTGAAGCACTTTAACTCACTTTTGAACCGTTTTAACTTGATTTTTAACCATTTTAAAACGCTTTTTACCCACTTTATCCCGCCTTTAAACTGCTTTTGAACCACTTTAACCCGCTTCTGAACTTTTTAAACCGCTTTTGAAACACTTTTGAACCACTTTAACCCGCTTTTGAACCGCTTTAATTCGCTTTTAAACCACTTTGGAACCACTTTAAAACGCTTTTGAAGCACTTTAACTCACTTTTGAACCGTTTTAATTCGCTTTTTAACAATTTTAAACCACTTTTTAACCACTTTAACCCGCCTTTAAAACTGCTTTTGAACCACTTTAACCCGCTTTTGAACCGTTTAAACAGCTTTTGAAGCACTTTAACTCACTTTTGAACCACTTTAACCCGCTTTTGAACCGCTTTAAAACCGCTTTAACTCGCCTTTAAACCGCTTTTGAACCACTTTAACCCGCTTTAAAACGCTTTTGAAGCACTTTAATTGGCTTTTGAACCGCTTTAACTCGCTTTTTAACCATTTTAAACCGCTTTTTAACCACTTTAACCCGCCTTTAAACTGCTTTTGAACCACTTTAACCCGCTTTTGAACCGCTTTTGAACCGCTTTAACCCGCTTTTCAAATGCTTTAAACCACTTTTGAACCACTTTTGAACCAGTTTAACCCACTTTTGAACCGCTTTAATCCGCTTTTGAACCGCTTTAACCCGCTTTTGAACCTCTTTAAACCACTTTTGAACCACTTTAACCCACTTTTTAACCCGCCTTTAAACCGCTTTTGAACCACTTTAAACCGCTTTTGAACCACTTTAAACCGCTTTTGAACCACTTTAACCCGCTTTTGAACCACTTTAACCCGCTTTTGAACCGCTTTAAACCGCTTTTGAACCGCTTTAAACCGCTTTTGAACCACTTTAAACCGCTTTTGAACCACTTTAACCCACTTTTTAACCCGTCTTTAACCCGCTTTTGAACCGGTTTAAATCGCTTTTTACCCACTTTTTCCAACATTCTTATTTTTAGACATTCAAATTGAAACCAATTCTTGATTTTAAAAGTGTAATCCGCCATTTTATATCAAACTAAAAATCCTGTTGTCACTGGCGTGCATTGAATCTTGGGATAGGCTAGGCTGCGACGGATCCACGCGTTCTGTCCTTCACGTTCTGGCGTCTCAAATGAAAAAAATGCTGCGCTGCCAAAACGCTCTCAAGCGCACACAGCTATGCGGTTTCAGCAGAGCTGGCTAAAAATGCTTTGGTGGATGCACGGCCTAAATGTAAATGTGTGTGTGTGTGTGTGTGTGTTTCAGGGTGCTGATATATTCTGTGCGAAGGTGAACCTGGAGGTGCAGATGGCGTCAGAGAAAGCCATCGCTGCGGTCGAGAGGAACGGCGGAGTGATCACGACCAGCTACTACGACCCGCGCAGCCTCCGTCAGTATACGCTAACCCTGATTCAGCTAATGCTAATCCCACACTAACCCTGGTTCAGCTAATGCTAACCCTGATTCAGCTAATGCTAACCCTGATTCAGCTAATGCTAACCCCACGCTAACCCTGATTCAGTGCGGTTAGAAACAACATCATATCGAGATCGCAATGAATCGTTCGGGATCGGGAAGATTTTTTATGTTTTTAAAGAAGTCTCGTCTGCTCACCAAAGCTGCATTTATTAGATTAAAAATACAAACAAAAAAACTAGGGTTATCAAAAGATTAATCGTGATTAATCGCATGCAAAATAAAAGTTTGTGTTTGCATAATATGTGTGTGTACTGTGTATAATTATTATGTATAAATACACACACATTCATGTATATATTTAAGAAATATTTGCATTTATATACATTTATAGAATTTATATTATATATAAATATAACCAAATTTTCTTAAATAGATACATGATTGTGTGTGTTTTTATATATATATATAAATAATTATACACAGTACACACACATATTTTATGTAAACACAAACTTATTTTGGATGCGATTAATCTTTTGACAGCCCTAAAAAAACACAATAATATTGTTATGACCATTTAAAACAGCCGTTTCTATTTTAATATATATAATTACACTTTACTATATATTAAAATAGAAACGTCTGTGTTAAATTGTCATAACAATATGTGTTTTTTTGTTTGTATTTAATAAATGCAGCTTTGGTGAGCAGACGAGACTTCTTTAAACACGTGAAATGTCTTCCCGATCCCGAACGATGACCGCTAGTGTACGCCAATCTCTGGGGCACTTTTTATATGAACTTAAACTATTGAATGAAAATTTTTAAAATGTAATTAAGTGAAAATATAATTAATTTACCAATGCTGCACAACAGAACTGTGAAACAATATGTTGGTTGTATGATATTCCTTAATAATAATATTATTATTATTGCTTTGAGAAGTATATATTAGTGTACGGTAGTGACATATTTCTGTCATAATCTCTTAAGTTAAACTGAACTTTTATTTAGACGGTTTGTCGTGAAGGTTCGGGGTTTATAATGGTTTATAATGGTAGTTTTATGAAACCGTGAAAAGCTGTTTTTGAGAGTCTGCTGGTGTGCTGCTGTGTGATTGGCTGCTGGAGGAATCCAGATTGAGTGCAGAAGTCCAGAGTTTATCATTGTTATCGACAAACTCTTGATATGATGCGTTTATCGCCCTGCAATCCAGCGGCTCACGATCATCGTGGACATAATCAAACCTGTTATACTGATAGTGTGTGTGTGTGTGTGTTCCAGAAGTCCTCATCAAGCCCGTGCCGTTCCTCATGTCTGGCGAGCCGATCCCCAAGCGTCTGCTCCCCGGTGAAGCGCTGCTGCCGTATTACACCGACGCTAATAACCGCGGCTACCTGTCGGACCCGGCTCAGGTGCGGGCCGCGCGCGCGAGTCTGGCGCAGAAGTACGGCTACCGGCTCCCGGACATCAGCGCGGACGAGCGCTTCGAGATGCTAGCGCAGAGGAAGGACGCGCGGCAGATCTTCTTCGGCTTATCTCCCGGATGGGTCGTCAACATGGCCGACAGGAAGATCCTCAAGCCCACGGACGAGAAAGTGTTGCGCTATTACGGTTCTTGAGTCTTCTGTGTGTGTGTGTGTGTGTGTGTAACGTCAATGTTGAAGAACTGATTAAATTAAATTTCTATAATAAAAAGCTGATTCCAGGTTCTATCCTTATGAATGTATTCAGTTTGTAAACCGTAATGACCAGAGCCTAAAATGAACGACGCTCAGGACAGTTTAAGGCTTGACAATTTAAACATTCAAGCGCAAGAAGACGCGAAACAACTCATTACGTTACTAGCGCTGAGGGAAGTGTGTGTGCGCAACACTGATCTCTCTTTCACGCGGATTGCACTTCAGCGGACAGATCCGCACAGAATCAGATCGACGTGTGATCGTCAACCAGTGGATCTCTGAGTGAGTGAGTGAGTGGAGGCGGGGCTCATTTGCATATTCATAGAACCACGCATACTAAATGAGGCAAGGGTGTCGAGTTACATTAAACCCCAACGGACAGAGAAGAAATCTCTCATTACTCTTGACTGAATATCTCTAATAAGGATTAATTGGTAAGGATGTTTAGTTTATAAAGTAAAGAATATCCATTTTGTTTTTTATGTTAGCTTACTCTCAAACTTCTGTACCTGAAAAGCACTGTTTATTTCACTTTTAAAAATATTGGGTTGTTTTAACCCAATTTTGGGTCAAATTTGGACAAACCCAGCTATTCGGTTAAATTTTTTAATTGCATTTTTTAAACACAACGGTTGGGTTTGTCCATATTTGACCCAAACATGGGTTAAAACAACCCAGCATGTTTTACAGTAGTCTAATTGTGAAGTTGGCGTCAGAACCGTTTCATGGCCGGTCACATTTTCTGGCTGTAATATATTTTCTTAAGTCGCCGTCCTGGTTATGACGTTACGAAGCCTCGTTTACTGAAGTCACGTGACTTTGGCGGTTTGGTTCCGAACTAATGATTCGTGAAGGCTTCGAAGTGTTCATCACCGCAGCTTTATCCTGCTGGTAAAAGCTGCCGAACTGTGTAGTGTCACTGATTTAAATTTGTCACATGTCATTTCGGAGTTTTAAGGCATAAAAGTATTGACCACAGCGCGACTTTAATCAATTATAGCTCATATCCTGCTGGTAAACGCATATTTGCCGAACTGTTGAGTGTGACGGTCTGTCGAGACGCCGGCTCCCTTCGAGGTTATATTGCTGTACCAAATAGTCATTTTAATTGAATATTGACTTCTTCCATTTATTACTCATAAATTCAGCACAACCCCTGGATCAATGTTGACCTCTGAAACGAAGAAACCGACCGACGCCATATCTCACCGTGTGTTTAATCAATAACTGTACCCCTTAAAACTCGTCTTTGATCACCAAAATGTCATATTCCTTTTGTCAATTCTTTCATGGCTTAAAATATCTTGAATGTAACTCGACACCCTCGCGGTTCTGTGAATATGCAAATGAGCCCCGCCTCCACTCACTCACTTACTCAGAGATCCACTGGTGGACGAGCACACGTTGATCTGATTGGTCAAGGTAGTGTGTGACGTCAGAAACACCAGCGATTTCAAACCGTGTTTTTGAGACTGTCTTTGGTTCACTGCAGTTTTAAGCAGAAAATACTCAGCAATGCTGTCCACTTATGAACTTACACATGGTGTGTGTTAAAGCAGATTAATAACTCACATACACACATAAAAAGTCAAGTCATCTTCATTTAGCTATATAGCGCTTAACCATGTAGACAGTTTCAAAGCGGCTTTACAGAGATAAACGTATTGTTTTGGCTTTATAGCGTTTCTTGAGATATTTTCCAGCTAAAGTTAGTGTTGATTGATTCACTTCCGTCGCACAACGATCATTTGTTATTAAATTAGAGACCGCTAAGACGACACCTTTCTCTCTACACAGACTTTACACGCGGACCTGTGAGAAACACTGATGACGCTCACGTGCGCATCAAGGATTAATTCTATGTGTGTTTGAATATATGTGCGCATGTTTGTAATTCCCTACAAACTACTTGTCTGGCCTTAAACGGCCATTAAAATAATAAGCAACATTTTTGCGTATTAAAAACACCACATACACACATAAACAACAGTAAAAGCTGGATTGCCAGCATGTGTTTTAATTCTAACCCCCTCGAATGCCGGTGTTGTCCTCCATCCCCGTGTCAGCTGTGTGTGTGTGTGTGTGTGTGTGTGTGTGTGTAAGGGGCACACACTCATTATCTGCAGGAGGTTTAGTGCACGTGTTTAACTGATGATGCGTGACGCCAGATGCGCTGAGGACCTGCGCTACATTAACTCCACTGCACACACACCAGCAATTTACTGTCACACACACACACACACACACACACACCAATGCCTCATGAGCAGCAGTCACTCATTCCTTTAAACGTGTCCGAGTTTACCATAGAATAAATGCTGGAGTCACATGGACCGTCTCGCACGGTGAGATGTGAAGTTTAAGAACGGTATTATATCATAGTTATCATCTATCTTTAATAAATATATCTGTGTATGGATTGCTATACTCTGAATCAGCCAATCCTGAACCCCCTACACCCCCAGACCCTCAAAGCCAGCACAAGTCCGGGTTGCCAAGCAACTGTTTGATCATGTGACCCTTTCCAACCTAATTTTCAACACATAAACTGAACTGACTAAACCGTTTAATAACAGTAATTCCAAAAACACATCTTTCCGTCTTTCATTCCTCTCTCTCAAGCAAACTATGAGCCCAGAAACTGAGGTGACCGTAGAGCGCCGTCTTTTAGAAGATCGGCTTCAAAACTGAGTTTTAAATGTTTAAAGGGGTCATGACATGTTTTTTTATTTTTATTATTATGTTCCCTTAGGTGCAATTATAGTATTACTATAGTTTTTTTTACAAAAAACTTTTAAAATGTAGTGATTTATGACCTTTTCCCCGTTTCTCATCCTCTGAGTCACACAGTCTGTTTTGGGGGTGTTTCCCCTTTAAGAGTTCAGTGTTAACGCCCACTGTTATGATTGGCTAACGTCAGTGCCTATGCCTCAATTATTAACGCCCCCAGCCAGAACATTGCGGATTCAGCGTATTTAAAAAGTAGTTTAAAGTTTTAAACACATTACTTACAGTTTGCGTCGTCGTTGTTGAGCCCAGAATAGTCGGCACGGACTTATCTTTGAGCAACAGTTTTCTGGCAAAGCCAGCATCATTTTGGGATTTGTTCTCAAAACAGTCATCCTTCAAATGTATAGAACAAACGCTTAAACTAACACTGCCGTGACTGAGACGTCCGCAAAAAATAAAGTGCATCCATTTTTCCTGACGACTGGATCTTTCGCAGCGTATTCACAGATGTTGTTTGTCCACAGCCAGGAACAGCAGCACATCTGCGGCATCGTAATCTCCCTGTACACAGACCCACTCGCTGTCCGTCGACTGAACACTTGTGCAGCGCGCGGGCGCGACAACGATACGAAATGAGCGTAGTTGTCTTGCGCTTAAAGCGTAGTTGTCTTGTGCCGGAGGCGGTCGTATGCAAACGCTGGTACGTCACTTCGCACCGTGACGTCACTTCTTACCATGGATCCAGAACGAGCTGTATTTAGAGCTTGATTAAATAAATGATTCGTTTATAATGGGGAGGACGTCTTAAGCTATGAAACTTGCAGGACGTTTTAATGGTACAAAGACCTCTTATATACCAAAAGATCAAGGCAAATTTGGTTTCTCATGTCATGACCCCTTTAAAGTCGAGTCGTATTTAAAGTAATAATAATGAAGTTATGCAGATTTCCATCAGATGTAAATTTTTTCGTCAAGACATTATTCACATATAAGACTATTGAAGAAAAGAGACAATATTTGGGAGACAGGAGAATATTAGTCAGCATTAGATCGCATCACCTCAGAGTCAGCCGACTAAAGTCACCACAGTGACAACATATCTCTGCTGGATAAACCAATACCAATCTTTCATGTGAAAGTCACGTGTCTAGTATCTGTAAAACCGAATTTTTCCATCTTAAAAATATATCTAAATTACGCCATATGCTCTCACTGACAAATGCGGAACAATTAGTTGATGCGTTTATGAGCTCAAGGCTAGATTATTGTAATGCTCTACTGGGGGGTTGCCCTGCACGCTTAACAAACAAACTACAGCTAGTTCAAAAGCAGCTCGAGTTCTTACCAGAACAAGGAAGTATGACCATATTAGCCCCGTTCTGTCAACACTGCATTGGCTGCCTATTAAACATCGTATACATTTTTAAATATTGCTGATTACTTACAAAGCACTAAATGGTTTAGCTCCGCAGTACTTGAGCGAGCTCTTAACGCATTATAGTCCTTCACGTCTACTGCGATCTCAAAACTCCGGCCAGTTAATAATACCTAGAATATCAGAATCGACTGCCGGCGGTAGATCCTTTTCCTATTTAGCACCAAAACTCTGGAACAGTCTTCCTACCTCAATCAAGACTGGCTTTGGCTGGAGAATGACATTTATTCGGGAGCCGCTATAAAGCCAAAACAATCTGTTACCTTAAATTATCCGTTTATCTCTGTAAAGCAGCTTTGAAACAATCTACATAGTTAAAAGCGCTGTATAAATGAAGATGACTTGACACGATTATGATGATGTTACTTTTCAAGCATTTTTATTTTAATGAATTTCTTTGTTTTTAACATAGAGAGCTTTTGTGAGCTCTCTCTCTCTCTCTCTCTCTCTCTCTCCTCTCTCTCTCTCTCTCCTACAGGGGACTAAATGAGCTGTAAAACTCTTTTCACTAAACAATACACTCTCCATTCAGACATTAAAGGCCTGAGATCAGATGACATGTTTCAAAGCTCTTATTTCTTTACCTTTTGTGCAATAACAAAACATTCTCATCATGTGAATAATGTGAATAATAGAGACGGGTGAACTGTGTGTGTGTGTGTGTGTGTGTGTGTGTGTGTGTGTCAGTCTGCCCACATGCAAAAGAAATGAACCAAAAATGGAAAAGTGCACAGTGTGTGCGACCTTCTATTAAAACTATATTTTCTTTGTGCTGATTAATCCTGGCATTTCACACAATCATTTTCTCTTCTAATGCGTCCCGAGACACAAACACCGCGAGTAATCAACAGTCTACATTTCTCAGATGTGTCAATCATGCAAAACGTGTGTGTGTGTGTGTGTGTGTGTGTGTGTGTGTGTGTCCGCGATTGCAGGTGTTCAGCAGAAACGCACGCCTGTGGCTTAAAGTTAATGATATGTAAAATATCCAAAAACTAAATCACAGTGTGTGAGTGAGCACAGAGTTTATATGTTGAACTTTCGTTCCAAATTTAATGGTGCAACGCTAAAATATATAATAGTGTTCAAGTTGCAACTTATGTAGTGCCTTTACACCTCATCTATCGACAGTGCACGTGCTCAACAACACACACATGATGAAGACATCTCCTTTGTGAGTCGCAATCCAAAAGTAGCAATTAAGACGCCACTCTGGAAAACGGCATTTGTAGAAGAAACATGATGAGTGCAGTTATGGCTGAAAAGATTTTCAGAACGTGACAAAATCATAATTTTTCCCTCTTTCACTCATTTGACTGCAAGTCTTTGATTGTTCTGTTTTTCCAGAGCGACAGCCGTGTTTTCCTTTATGCTCACGCATGTTTCTTAACTATGTCAAGTTATCTGATGCTAAAGGCCTGATATCAAGAACTCTTGAGTGTTACTATAATTACAGTCATTTGTAGAATGGCCATAAACTTTATTAAAGGTGACATATTATGCCCCTTTTCACAAGTAATATAAATCTCTGGTGTCCCCAGAATGTGTCTGTGAAGTTTCAGCTCAAATTCCCCCAGATCATTTATTATATCTGGTCAAATTTGCCCCTTTTTGGGTGTGAGCAGAAACACTCTGCTTCTAACCACAGGTCGAGATCTGTCGTTCCAAACACACAACTTCACGATGCTGTTTGCAACTCGTTGATCTGCTGATAACGACTGAACTTGCGATCATAGTTGGCTAACGATGCTTTCGGGAAACGCACCGCGGAGCGAGTAGGACCGGAGGTGTTTGTGTTGGTGCCGTGACCCGGGTAGAAGTGAGGTTTAGTGCGGGTGAGTGAGTGTAAGGCCAACTAGTGAGAGCTGTGCAGGTAAACCTAACTCCCCTGATCTCAAGAGACTGCGGTCTTTAGCGTCCTTGTTAGCATGCCTGCCTCCCATGCAGGAGACGCCAGTTCGAGTCCCGCTCTGGGGTGCGTTTCCCGAAAGCATCGTTACCCAAGTATGGTCGCAAGTTCCGTCGTTATCAGCATAGTTCAACGAGTTGGTGTTTCCCGAAACCATAGTTCCAACAAACATTCACAGACAATACTCCAACACCTGCGTGGCATTATTAACCAACGTGGTTGAAGGACCAATTTGCGGCAATTAGGTTTCGGGAAACAGTCGTGACTAGCTAGTTAATTTCTTCAACGATGCATTGAAATATGGTAGTGAAGCAGCGAGTTACAGCGTTGTGCGGGGCGAGTTGGACCGGAGGGGTTACACATGTCATAAAAAGATGGCCAGATCTCAAGTCACACCAAAAAGACAACAAACCATTCCAAGACTGGAGCTTTTTGCAGCCGTCACTGGAGCTCAACTTGCAAAGTTGATAGTCAGCAA